>JABBWA010000309.1:0-54991 GCA_016628065.1 Suillus lakei | reverse complement strand
AAAAGACCAAGCAGAAGAAATTGACCGAGGAAGAGGTGCTGGTCTTAAAATCCCACCTAGAAGAATGGAAGGAAGCCACTGCCGACGATAGAAAAAAGATTCTGAAGGCAGTCATAAAAGAGGCAAAGGTGCATTGCCCCTGCTATGGATGACCGGTCATTGAAGAACAGAAAATATGTGAGCAGTTGAACTTCAAATTTTATGCACAGTGACTGACTTTTATCATAATGTATTGAGATGTACTGGGGACTGGTTATATAACCGGAGATCTGAAAAGACTCGAAAACAGAAGGCCAGCAAGTTGGGTCAGAAATGGACTTCCCGGATGGTCATAGAACAACTGCGCAAGGAGGAGATCATCAAAAAGACCGGAGCGATGCCAGGATCAAAGACTTTTATTGAAAGATATCAGACAACACTCACTGCAGTCATGGCCGGTCTATCTAAAGAGGAGCTGGAGGAAGCTCAGAACACTGCGATTGAGTGGTCTGCCAAGACTCCTCCTGCAGCTGTCCAGGCGGACTTTGCAAAGAAGAAAGCACCCAGTTTGATGAAGGACCTGGCGTCCAAGTTGTGGAAGCAGGCCGGTATGAGAATTTTTATATTATCGGCATGGAAAGAGGAGGACGAAGTGCATATCAATGGGTGAGTTCCAGTTCACACTCAACCGGTAAATGAATCCTGATCCGGTCAGAAGAATCAACTTCAATGAAAAGTTGGAGGGCAATAGTTTTACCGATATGAAGGACTGGAAGCCCATGTTATCAGAGTGGAATGCCTACGCTGGAGAAGAGTTCAGTGAGCTTCTGTTTGACAATCTTGCAACGTTCAGTCAAGTACTTATGTGACATGGGGTGAACTCAGATGTTGACCTGAATAATGATGACAATGATAGTGAGGGGGAGGCGAAAAAAGGCAGGAAGAAAGGCAAAAAGAAGGACAAATATCCTTTGGAGGTGGATAGCTATGGGCTTCCGGTCATACCGGATGTGAAAGAGCTGAACCTCGAGAGTAAAAAGCGTCTTATAAGGACGTTCCTCACAAAACACTACAGTCAGTTTCACAAATGATGCGTCTGGAGAGTTGATCAACTGACCGGCGATTTCTCAGGGTTGTGCAGCCAACAACCAAAGGTGTCTGTGCCTTGGGCCTCAGTGAGGAAGGCTCAGGGGGACTTTATTGCAGTCAAGTTTTTACCTACCGGCTGGAAGCTTGACGATCCATCAAAGATTCAGTTGGCTGACACTGACCGGCTGTTGGAATTGTGGTGTCAAAGACAGAAGGACCATGTTCGCCCAACCTTTGAATTTAAAGGCTGGGAAGGTGACGATAAGACGATGAGAGAACCGGCAGAGGCGACTTCCGGAAAGGGTTCTGACACGAGACGCAAGAATCCAGTGTCGTGAACATTCTGTCCACAGCCCTGCAGAGGCCCAATTCACGGAGTACGTCGAAAGCCCAGTTATCCAGACATCAGACCAGTCACTCCAGTCATCTCCGATGAAACCCGCTCAAACCCGATGCTTTCCCGCACTCTCCGAGCCTCGGACCCGCTCGCATACCTTCGGAAACCCGTCCGTCCTATGTCCTGTCCGTTCTGTCCAACCCCACTGGTGCATAGTAGCTTGTTTCCCATGGCTGATGCAGTAGGCAGCATTATTACCTGTGTTCCCACAAGTCCGCAGTGCCTCATGTCAGTTTACATATCTCCGGACCCGATGTTTTCCTATTTTCTATATTCCGGATTTCTACGTAGCTAGTTATATAGGACTGGTAGTACAACCAAGCACTCATTACTTTACTGTAGGTGGGACTTCCCATCTACTTGGTCACATACCTGTCCTTACCTGTTACCTGGCTGAATATACCTGGTTATCACCCGTTCCGCATCCGCTTTGGACCCGCAACCCTTGTCATTCGTTTTCCCTGACTTTCCCTTGTTTCCGGACATAGTCCGACACTTTCTGAACCTGTTCCCTTGCTATTAACCATAACCCGACGACCCGAAGCTCCGGACCCGCTTTTCCCGTGCCTCGGACTTGGTAGTATACCTTCGGACCCAACATTTTGACCTCCGGACTTGGTCCGCATACCTTCGGACTTGTTCCTTTACCTTTCCGTGACCTTAGATACTAACTTTCAGACTTACATCAGTAGCAGACCCCTTTAGGGTCGAACGTTCTTGCCTTGCAAGTGAAGCAGCAGGTATAGCATTTGACCTAACATTATATCTGCCTACTACAGAGTTGTTTCCCACACCGGTGAAAAAACATACTGGAAAGTGCACTGGGAGGGTGGAACAGGAATCGAGTAGTGAGGACGAAGAGAAGGATGACGACGAAGATAAGGATGATGACGAAGATAAGGATGATGATGAAGATAAGGATGATGACGAAGATAAGGATGACGACAAAGAGAAGGACGATGATGACGACAATGGCACATTGCCACCTCCAAAGTCAAAACCTGTCAAAAATCGCCTACCGGTCAAGAAATCCAGGCCGGTCAACGCATGCAGCACTAGTCCGGCTGCATCTGCTGCAGAGCACGAAGATCCTCGCCCACTGGTCAAGAAATCCAGGCCGGTTCCATTACCACCTAAATCAAAATCAACCAAGAAGTGTGGTAGGGTTGGTCACATTCAATCTGATTTAGAGTCGGACAGTCAGTCACCAGGAAAGAAATCCAAGCCCAACAACGCCAGCACCAGTTCCGCGCAATCAACCGGTCATCGTGACAACCATCCTCCACCTTCAAAGAGTCGTGCATTTGGTCCTACATCCGGTGCTCATGGCAAGAAGAAAAATCACAAGGGACCGGTGCCCAAACCAAAGGCCACCGGCAAGAAAGCCAAAGGACATGAAGCCCAGACCACCAATCATGAGCCAAAGCGCTCTCTTAGAAGTGGAAAGGCCTCTTACAAAGCTCAGTATATGCAGTAGTAGTAATGTGGATTTTTGCATGCAATTCATCTAGGGTGTAGATAGCATTTGACCAGAACTACATACTTCATGTTGCAAGTTGAGATATGGATATCAGTTGACATGCCAGCAACAACTCTTGTGTGCTGTCAAGAACTTGCTGTCTTGCAATGGCCTCGTCCGGCGATATTGCATTGCTCGCCCGGTCCATGTCCAACCGGTGCATTGCAATCCGCAAATCGCCTACAGCCCGCTGGATTACAAATCCAATGGGATCCGGTCAAATGACAGCAACTGAATTTCAACAGTCAGTACAATATCTGAAGCAACAGGAAGGCTTACAAGATTGATCCGGGTCAAATTGTGCTGGATCCACATCAAAACCCAT
The DNA here is from genome assembly GCA_016628065.1 of Suillus lakei. Classification (NCBI taxonomy): domain Eukaryota; kingdom Fungi; phylum Basidiomycota; class Agaricomycetes; order Boletales; family Suillaceae; genus Suillus; species Suillus lakei. Next base: position 51,682 of record JABBWA010000309.1, on the reverse strand, counting down.
CTCCAGAGGGTTGTCATCCAGCGTGATATCATTGGTGTCGAAGCCCATCTCCAGTGCCCCATCTGTGTGTCTGGCTGGATCACTAACATCAATGTTGAACCCCATCTCCAGAGCCCCATCTGTGTTTCCGGCTGAATCACTGACGTCAATATCAAACCCCAAATCCAGCACATCTTCGACGTCTGACTCTGGTGGAAATCCTAATTCCAGCATCTCATCATGTGACTGTTCATTGTCAGACATGGTGGGGAATTGCATATCCAAGATGTCCGGCTGTGGGTGGTTGCAAGTGTCGGTTATCCGGTCGTCATCTGACGTGGGAAAACCCAAGTCCAATGACTGGTGGTCATCCTTGGTTTGGAAGTGGACTGCCTTCAATCCATTCCCATCCCCCAACCGGTCATGAGCGGACAGGACATCCAGGTCTTCAAAGGTAATGTGAATGGTCTTTGCTACGCATGAGATGAACTCACATTCACCCATGCTTGAACAATCCATCAAAGGGTTGTTGTAAGTGCGCTCATCGCGCCCTGGCTGCAAGATGTCAAATACTAGAATGCCGGATAATGTCAACCGGTCCATTGTTGTAGTAGATAGATTGTTACCTTCATCCTCACTAGACACATGTAGGTCATGCTGGGCCTTGGCTGACGGTCGCATCCTTCTCTTTTAATTTTAATGAGGGGGTTGTGTAAATCTGCGGCCTTCATAAGATCACCGGAAGAATAGACGTTCTGCTGCAGCCTGTGACCGGATGATGTTTTCACAGGTTGGGTAGTTACAATTGATTGATGATGATGTGTCAGCCGCACAATGTGATATTCAGATTTAAAAATAGACACTTAAAAATAGACGCTGACAACGAACAATGGACTCGGATATTTCCGGATCGGGCCGGGCTGCCGGTGTGGGAAACAACTCCGCTGGTGGGCGGATATAATGTTGGGTCTTTGCTATGCCTGCTGCTTCTCTTGCAAGACAAGAACGTTCGACCCTAAAGGGGCCTGCTACTGATATAAGTCTGAAAGTTAGTGTCTAAGGTCACGGAAAGGTAAGGAAACAAGTCCGAAGGTGTGCGGACCAAGTCCGGAGGTCAAAATGTTGGGTCCGAAGGTATACTACCAAGTCCGAGGCACGGGAAAAGCGGGTCCGGAGCTTCGGGTCGTCGGGTTATGGGTAATAGCAAGGGAACAGGTGCGGAAAGCATCGGACTATGTCCAGAAACAAGGGAAAGTCAATGGAAACGAGTGACAAGGGTTTTGGGTGCGAAGCGGGTGCGGAACAGGTGAGAACCAGGTATATTCAACCAGGTAACAGGTAAGGACAGGTATGTGACCAAGTAGATGGGAAGTCCCACCTACAGTAAAGTAATGAGTGCTTGGTTGTACTACCAGTCCTATATAACTAGCTACGTAGAAATCCAGAATATCAAAAACAGGAAAACATTGGGTCTGGAGATATGTAAACTGACATGAGGCACTGCGGACTTGTGGGAACACAGGTAATAACGCTGCCTACTGCATCAGCCATGGGAAACAAGCTACTACGCACCAGTGGGGTTGGACGGAACGGACAGGACATAGGATGGATGGGTTTCCGAAGGTATGCGAGCGGGTCTGGTGCATCTCCGGCGGGTCCGAGGCTCGGAGAGCGCGGGAAAGCGTCGGGTTTGAGCGGGTTTCATCGGAGATGACTGGAGTGACTGGTCTGATGTCCAGATAACTGGGCTTTCGACGTACTCCGTGAATTAGGCCTCTGCAGGGCTGTGGACAGAATGTTCATGACACCGGTTGCCGAGATTTTCACAAGTGTGGTTGTTTAACACGTCTCTTCCGGATTACTTGTCCACTAAGTCTCTACTGCAATCATCTCCCTGCCATGTCTTCTCACTCTACCTCTACTTCTGCGTCTGCCGCTGCCGCTGCCAACCAGGCTCTCATAGCTCTTGTCACCCGGCTCACTGAGATGGTTCAAGATGTCAACCGGTTGCCATCACAAGAGGAAAAAATGGAGTTGAGCTGGAAGATTGCACGTGAAGTGGTATGTTTCATTACCTGTCAATTGTCTTGATTGATACTATGGTCACATAGAATGACGCAATTCACACCTATGGGAAGGAGGCTTCCTATGTTCCCCCAAACCTGCTGTCACTTGCAGCTGAGATCTTTCGCGCTCAGAGGCACACCACACAATTGGTGGATGTACCGGATTGGACCCATCTTGGGAACAATCAGGACATGTGCATGAAGCACCCATTGTACAGTAAGACATTGGGTGCTGCACCACCTATTGTGTCTGCAGCTCCTGGTGAGTGTCTTCCTCCTCATCCCACCTGTACTCACACCTGAGACTGCAGTAGCAACTGCACCGGTACTGGTACCAGCACCACCACCTGCTCCCACACCTGCTCCACCACCTGCACCTGCACCTGCTCCACCACCTGCTCCAACCCCTGCACCTGCACCACCACCTGCACCCACCCCTGCACCCACCCCTGCACCTGCACCTGCACCTGCACCTGCTCCACCACCTGCTCCAACCCCTGCACCTGCACCACCACCTGCACCCACCCCTGCACCTGCACCTGCACCTGCTCCACCACCTGCTCCTACCCCTGCACCGGCACCACCACCTGCACCCACCCCTGCACCCACCCCCTGCACCTGCACCTGCACCACCACCGGTACTGGTACCAGCGCCTGTGTGAGATGCCAGCATTCACATGCCAAGACGTGCAGCATCCGGTGAAACTGCACCAGCAGGGTTGTCAATGACGCGGAAACGTCGACTCAGCACCAGCCCTCCTGTGCCTCATGGCAACCGGTCCTGGAAGCCTGTCGTCAAGTCGAAGGCAATCTTGTCTGACACTGACACTACTGACGGTGAGACAGTGAAGGGGAAGGGGAAGGGGAAGGGGAAGGTGCTGGAAGTTCAGGGTGATGAGGACAACGACGTGATTGATGTCGATGACCTTCCGGATGCTCAGGTAAATGTTTTGCTCTTCCTACATTCAACCTTACTGACGCTGACAACAGCCCCGGAAATCAACGTGCAAGGCTGTTGTCCCTGCAAAAAAGCAGGGCAAACTGAAGGCAAGTCAGTTTGTTGCGATTGCAGAGGATGAAGAAGATGAATTGGAGGAGGATGAAGATGCACAAGGCAAATCAAAGGTAAGTTATTGATTTATCTTTATATCTACCGGTCCATCACTCATCCTGGTGCAGGCCACTTTACATCCAGGGAAGCGACAAAAACTGGTAAGATTTGCTTGTATATATATGTGAAGATCAAATACAAACTGACATTACTCCATAGTCCAGCCAGTCCAAGGTCAAGACCACTGGCAGGAAGACCAAGGTACAAGAGCCGGTGAGTCTTCTGGTCACTGCTAATTTTTGCCATGCTGATTCATCATAGCCCTGCGCTGACGGACCTCTGCCGCCTTGTGAGAGATGCAAGGCGAAGAATGTGGAGTGTTGCCCCCAGTTGACGAAGAAAGGCGATGTCGCCTCAACATGCACATTGTGCCACGTCTGGAAGATGGCATGTATCCAGCCGGATACAGAGAGTTCCACCGTTACCCCCACCACTGACACTGCACCACCTGCCACAATCACCACACGCTCTAAGACGACCCGGTCCAAAGCGACCGGCAAGAAGATGGTGGGGAAATCTAATGTGAAAGGTAAGTCTTTTGCTTCCGGTTGCTTTATGTTTCTCACCATGCTTGTAGAACAGAAAATCCGGCAACCTAGTCCTATTGAAGAGGAAGACGACAGCATCAAGATGTTCGATGGCACTGTGGGTGTGCTGGGTGCTCAACAACAATCTGCCCCTTTGGCATCAGCAGACAATTTCCCTGCGGATCACTGGATCGAGCCCAGCACTGACGAGTTGCCACCTCCAGCTCCAGCTGCATCACCGGCCATGGCCTCAGAGGATGACATCCGGTTCTCACCATTACCTGTCGTCCACACCCCACCCATCCGGCACCCCCTTTCTCATGACCAGATGGAGGCCATGTTGGCCCAAATTCACATTGAGATGGAGGACCTTCATACACGCGATCGATTGGAAATCGACTTGCGGCAAGATCGCCTGGAGCATCGCATGGGCCTTGCAGAGGCATCTGACAGTGCAATGTCCATGCAGGTGGACGAACTCGAGCGGGATATGCAGGTGCAGCGTGGACTCCTCTCTGAGTGCACTGCTGAAGTGAGAGGCATCGTCAGGTATCTGAGGGAGCATAGATCTGCTCAAACACCAGCATCAACTCCTCCGCCGGCATTCAATCCACCTCCCATCACAGCTCCCGGCCCATCCATCAGTGCATTTGCCCGCACTGTCACCAACAACATGTTCACCCCGGATGTATCTTGGATGGGTGCCCAGACTGGTGGTGATGCGTTTGGTGACACTGCAGATGGCTCACCGGTCGCAAGGCTCAACCGGGTGTCATCTACTCCCACCAACATCCCTCCATTGACCATGGGGGAATCCAGATCATCTGTTCCTCCGGCTGGCTCTCCGGCTGGCTCTCCGGCTGTGCGATCTCCTGATCCCCCGGTTGCCAGACCATCACATATGCCGGCTGATGCACAGTCCATCTTGGCTCCTTTGCCACGCCCGCAATATGGACCTCTATCTCAACAAGGTCGGTCAGTGAGTGCTAGATATACAAGCAAGCCTTCCGGTGATGGGACACAGTAGCACATCATTCATGTTTTTGTATGTACCTGTCGTCTACATTGTGTTGTCGACCTTGCATGCTTTCAATGAATATGATTTGACTTGCATTCAGTAGTATGAATACTGCGGGACTGGATGGTGTTCTGCCAGCTCATCTGTATCATCCATTTAATGTACTGGCTCATCCGGCCAATCCATCTAACACGACCGGCTCATCTGTATCATCCATTTTCATGTACTACCGGCTCATCTGTATCATCCATTTACTACTGGTTCATCTGTATCATATACAGTGGCTCAAAAAACTGTCCACATGTTTGCGCTATTTTGACTGTTTACATCATTGTACAAGAATGGATAGGTATTCCCAGGACATCCTGCCATGGCCTGGGAGTACTACATCAGGGCTTCAAAATGAGCCCTTACCCGTGGGAATTGGTGGTCATATGGTGGCACTATGAGGTTTGCAAAATGATGACTCATGTGGACAGTTTTTTGAGGCTAGATTGAAACTATATAAATTAATGGTTATGACACCATAAAGTCATACCATTATTAAATAAATTATAATGTGGTGTCATTATGGCATTATTAAACCTATCTCTCACTATATAATGAAGGGAGTCTCATGTATGATAGTCATAATCACCATGAAAGCCATCTCCTCTGCTCAAAGGGATAACATCCTCTCTCTCTCTACTGCTGGCCTCTCTGCTCGTCAAATAGCATCTAGAACTGGTGTATGCAAGTCTACTGTGACCAAGCTCACCAAAGAATGTCACCCAGACAAAGAAAACTCTAGTGGAGGTCGTCCATCCAAACTCACCTCTACTGATAGGAGGGCCATTATTCAGCATATTACTACAGGAAAGGCTGACAATGCTGTCCAAGTCACTCATCACATCAATTCCATCATCACTACCCCTGTATCTTCACAAACTGTGAGAAATGTTCTCAAGACAGCCAACCTCAAGGCTGTAACAAAGAAGAAGAAGCCTCTCCTTTCTATCAGTCATAGAAAAAGAAGACTGGACTTTGCCCTGGCCCATCAAAACTGGACTGTAGAGGACTGGAAGCGTGTCATATGGTCAGATGAGACTAAAATCAACAGGATTGGGTCAGATGGAAAGGTATATGTGTGGAAAAAGAAGGGGGGGCCTCTAACAGACAGAGAGATTAATGGGACACTCAAGTTTGGAGGAGGTTCTCTGATGGTATGGGGGTGTATGGGGTGGAATGATGTAGGAATGCTTGCAGAGGTTGAGGGGAGGATGGATGCTGAGCAGTATGTGGACATTCTCAACCACCACTTACTGCCTAGCATGGCAGAATCAGGAATTGATGAAGAAGATATCATTTTCCAACAGGATAATGATCCCAAGCATACATCCAGGAGAGCCAGAGAATGGTTTGAAGAACATAATATTCATCTCCTTGACTGGCCAGCACAGTCCCCTGATGTCAATGTCATTGAACACCTCTGGGGAATACTCAAAAAGAAGCTTATAGCCTATGAACACCCCCCTAAAGGAGTATGGGAGTTATGGGAGAGAGTGGTGGTAGAGTGGGGACAGATTACAGCAGAGGACTGTCAGAAGTTGATTGAAAGTATGCCTAGAAGGATAGAGGCAGTAATCAAGGCCAAGGGAGGCCCACACAAAGTACTAGAATACCTGATTTCCTATGTAAAATATCTGAGTCAAAAAACTGTCCACATGAGTCATCATTTTGAAAACCACATAGTGCCACCATATGACCACCAATTCCCACGGGTAAGGGCTCATTTTGAAGCCCTGATGTAGTACTCCCAGGCCATGGCAGGATGTCCTGGGAATACCTATCCATTCTTGTACAATGATGTAAACAGTCAAAATAGCGCAAACATGCGGACAGTTTTTTGAGCCACTGTATTTACTACCGGTGCATCTGTATCCATCCATTTCATGTTCATCCGGCTAATCCGGTAAACACTACCGGCTCATCTGTATCATCCATTTCTCCTTCACCATTGTGGGAAACTCCGCAGTAGGTGGATATAATGTTGGGTCTTTGCTATGCCTGCTGCTTCTCTTGCAAGACAAGAACGTTTGACCCTAAAGGGGTCTGCTACTGATGTAAGTCTGATAGTTAGTATCTAAGGTCATGGAAAGGTAAAGGAACAAGTCTGAAGGTATGCGGACCAAGTCCGGAGGTCAAAATGTCGGGTCCAAAGGTATACTACCAAGTCCGAGGCGCGGGAAAGCGGGTCCGAAGCTTCAGGTTGTTGGGGTACGGATAATAGCAAGGGAATGGGCTCAGAAGGCGTCGGACTATGTCCGGAAACAGGGGAAAGTCAGGGAAAACGAATGGCAAGGGTTTCGGGTGCGAAGCGGGTGTGGAACAGGTGATAACCAGGTATATTCAGCCAGGTAACAGGTAATGACAGGTATATGACCAAGTAGATGGGAAGTCCCACCTACAGTAAAGTCATTGTTCTTGGTCGTACTACCAGTCCTATATAACTAACTACGTAGAAATCCAGAATATAGAAAATAGGAAAACATCGGGTCTGGAGATATGTAAACTGACATGAGGCACTGTGGACTTGTGGGAACACAGGTAATAATGCTGTCGACTGCATCAGTCATGGGAAACAAGCTACTACGCACCAGTGGGGTTGGACGGAACGGACAGGACATAGGACGGACGGGTTGCTGAAGGTATGCGAGCAGGTCCGGTGCATCTCCGATGGTAGTCCGGCGGGTCCGAGGCTCGGAGAGCGCAGGAAAGTGTCGGGTTTGAGCAGGTTTCGTCGGAGATGACTGGGAGTGACTGTACTGATGTCCGGACAACTGGGCTTTCGACGTACTCCGTAATATGTGGCTCTGCAGGGCTGCAGCGAGAATGTTTCCTACACCGTCAATACCGGAAGAAATTTCCACCATCTACTGGATGGGATATCATCAAGCTGTACCCCCGGCCCACCCGTCTTCCATTGAGCTTACACCCCCTGGCCCACCCGTCTTCCATTGTGCTTACTCCCCCTGGCCCACTCGTTTACATTGCACACCATTCAGCCGGCCCACTCATCTCCATCGGACACTGCATTCACTGCTATTCACAATAGACTATACACTACATTCCTATACCACCATCTACATTATATACCACTGGCCCATCCGTTTCGAACAGGTACACACCACACACCAGCCCACTCGTCTAGCATGGTACACTTATTGCCATGGGCCCACATGGGCTGGCCCACTTGTATTGGTACATTGTCACCCTTAGCTGTCCGTCTAATACGGGTAAATTCACTGAAGGGGCTCATCCTTGATCTTCTATTTTTGTTTCTCACTTTTTGTTTACCATCACGCATCTTATGATTCTTCTTGCATTGTGTTCACATATTGAATTTCAGTTGTTATCTGACAGCCTCCTTGTCTAGGCAATCTGGATATTCTTCAGTCCGCTACTGGGTAAGATCCTTGATATATGTTGGGCTCAAGGATCGCCCTTCTCCTCAGGTGAAGCTAGGTTGTCAGGGATTTTGAAGGTTCTGTTTCGGGCATCATCTTGCCCGTACTAGAGAGTGCCTATTGCCACTATACTCGACTACGCCCGCCTCCCTCATAATCTGTGGGGCGAAGCTGCACTTACTGCCACCTACCTCTTCAACCAATCTGAATCCTGTGCTCTGCCACCTGGAAAAATGCCCTACAAGATGCTCCACCTTGTTCAGCCCACTCTCACCCATCTTCGAGTCTTCGGCTCACACTGTTTTGCTCGCATCCCACCTGAGCTGCAGGAGAAACTTGGACCTCAATCATGTGAAGCTGTATTCATGGGTTATCCTCCAGGTGTCAAGGGTTGGTGTTGTCGAGATGTTGTCACTGGTGCTTTCTTTAATTCTTGTGATGTCATCTTTGATGAGAATTTCACTCATCGGCCTTTCCCTGACAGTGATGATGATGATGAGGAACCTGCTGTAGCTTCACCACCTAGTCTCCCTGCCCCTGTTACTCCGCCACCTCCTGTGCCTCCACCTCCTCATGTCAACATCATCCGCCACTCTGGCTGTATCCCAGTCCCCACAGAAAAGGGAGCCTTGTTTCAAGCATGGATGATGGCAGATAAGCAGCAACTCGGTTGACAGCGAGATATTTGTACAGTGCGCATTCGAGGTGTCCCTCCCCCACCCTCATTATCTGATGAACTCCTTCCGCCCAACATCCCAATCCAGCCTGCAATCTTACCTGGTGCCCCAGCCTGTGGACCAGCTGATCTGGATGCGATTGTTGAAGATGATGAGGAGGTGGGATTTCCCCATGTACTTGCTAACCTCATTGTTGTTGAGTTTGCCTGTCTCTCCATTTGCAGTGATGTCCGTCGCAACCCTCTCACCCGTGACTATAATCTGAAAATCCCTCCTGCAACTTATGACGAGGCTGTTTGACGTCTGGACAGTGACAACTGGTTGGCTGCAATGCAAAAGGAGATGAATCTCATGTCGGAAATGAATGTTTATGAACTGGTACCACTGCCCACTGACTTTCATGCTATTGGCTGCCATTGGGTACTTGAATTCAAGGAGGACCTTAAGGGCGGGCCAATGTTCAAAGTGTGCCTCGTTGCACAAGGGTTCTCTCAAATTCCCAGGGTCAATTTTGGCAGGACTTTTGCCCCAGTAGCCAAATCTGCCTCAATCTGGGGCTCTCGTTCATATCATGGTCTTGTCTTAGACTCACTTTCTGACTGGCATTCACAGAGTTCCACCCCCCGACGATGTACTACACAACGATTCCATTCATCTCTGAGAGAGCTAACAACAGGCACTGGGATGCCTCACAATTGCGCAAACTCCGGAAGAAGCTGACTTCTGGTATGATGACCGTGGAGGAAACTGATCAAGTTGCTAGTGACTTTTTGGATGGCAAGATTGTTGACTTGGCCTCAGACTGGCTGGGCAACACGGTAGGTATTTGAGGGTACCAAAACCCTGGCGTCCATGGGGGTTCCTGCGATCAGGGCAATACAACATGCATCGTGGATGAACCCAAAGGAGATGAGAATGGATCTGATAGTACTCAGCTGACCAGCACTCAGTGAGTAACACATCTATCATTTTGATTTAGGCTTATCAAAATGTCATTTCACACAGTGACGAAGCAAGACGGCAATATGTATTCAGCCTGGAGATGAAGACGAAACGACAGGGAAGGATCTCTACTTGGTACATCTGCTCTTGACATTGCGCTATCTCCGGCTCAAATGAAGCTTCCTCAACACCCCTTTCACCCATTTCTTCACCCGCCCTTTGCCCTTTGCCCCCTGCTCCCTTGACTCCTTCAATGTTTCTTCTCACCCCCGTTTGTGATGATCTTCGGCTTCACAAAGCTGCATTCCTTATCTCTGCTTGCCCCACCTGGATCCTGCGAGCATGATCCACGCTACAGTACAACTAGATCGAGTAAGTCTTCCGAACATCAGATCAAAACATTGACTTACATTGACTTGGGGACCCATATCAAATGACGATTGTTGATATCGGATATATGAGTTTAGATTCTAGCGTGTGTTGTAGACAGACATTACTAATTTGGAACCTAGGCCCTGGGCCTTGGCCTTTTGCTATTATTATCCCCAACTCCCACTTAATGTATTTACTATTTATAAATCAAGACAAACATATCATATATCTATTCTAATTTTAGATGTGGCTGGAGCTGGCTAGAGCTGGCTTGAAGCCTATGAAACAGCTAAAATGACCAGACCAAGCCATATATTATGTAAGCTTAATTTGGTACACAGCTAACCTAGTTATAGCTCCACTCTTGGCTCAAGCCGGCCGCAAGCCAGAGCTGCGGTAACACTACTGGCAGCAGACTGGAATGGATAGACTGGGCTGGACTGGAATAAATGTAAAGCAGAGTGACAAAGTTCCAGGTGAACAATGTCAGGAATGATGACAGAGGATTGTAAAATGCGAAGCCTATCTGAGGCTTCAGAGGAGAATGGACATGGAATGGTGAACTGGATAAGTTGATTTTCTGTAGCTAAAGTACAGGGGTTTATATAGAGTAGAGTACCTGCATACGTCTGTGTATGCAAAGCAACACTCCAGGCAATGAGTAAGGCAATGAAGAGGGCAATGAAAGGGGGGAACAGAACAGAAGTGGATGGATTGCCTGAAGCATTGTACAACAAGGAATGGCTTGCAGGTTTGACCACGCATCAAGTTGAGAGGTTATCAATCTCAGATGGAAGATTTCAGTGGATGAGAGTTGCGGTAGTGTAGTGTTTAAAAGTGTACCACAGCCTGATAGTGTAGGAGAGGGCCCTGGAGGTATTGAACGTGCAACACAAGTGCCAAAAGGTGTGGCTTGCCAAGTGGGTAGATGACAGCTCTGTGCAAGGAGATTAAAGTCAGCATGGCGATGAAATTAGAGTGAGTGAGTACATACCAGCCCGTTGTGCGAAACAACTCCGCAGTAGGCAGATATAATGTTGGGTGAATGCTATACCTGCTGCTTCACTTGCAAGGCAAGAACGTTTGACCCTAAAGGGGTCTGCTACTGATGTAAGTCTGATAGTTAGTGTCTGAGGTCACAGAAAGGTAAAGAAACAAGTCCGAAGGTATGCGGACCAAGTCCGGAGGTCAAAACAGTGGGTCCGAAGGTATAATACCAAGTCCGAGGCGCGGGAAAGTGGGTCCGGAGCTTTGGGTCGTCGGGTTATGGGTAATAGCAAGGGAACAGGTGCAGAAAGCGTCGGACTATGTCCGGAAACAAGGGAAGGTCAATGGAAACGAGTGACAAGGGTTTCGGGTGCGAAGTGGGTGCGGAACGGGTGATAACCAGGTATATTCAGCCAGGTAACAGGTAAGGACAGGTATGTGACCAAGTAGATGGGAAGTCCCACCTACAGTAAAGTAATGAGTGCTTGGTTGTACTACCAGTCCTATATAACTAGCTACGTAGAAATCCAGAATATAGAAAATAGGAAAACATTGGGTCCGGAGATATGTAAACTGACATGAGGCACTGCGGACGTGTGAGAACACAGGTAATAACACTGTCTACTGCATCAGCCATGGGAAACAAGCTACTACACACCAGTGGGGTTGGACGGAACGGACAGGACATAGGACGGACGGGTTTCCGAAGGTATGCGAGCGGGTCCGGTGCATCTCTGGCGGGTCCGAGGCTCGGAGAGCGCGGGAAAGCATTGGGTTTGAGCGGGTTTCGTCAGAGATGACTGGAGTGACTGGTCTGATGTCCGGGTAACTGGGCTTTCGATGTACTCCGTGAATTGGGCCTCTGCAGGGCTGTGGACAGAATGTTCACGACACCGTGCCTCGAACTCACCCCTTGAATTTGTGTTAGGGATCCATTGAAGTCGGAGGGAGGAGTCCAGGATGATGGATCCAGCCGCTAAATATGGATGAATGATATGGAGATACTATAGGAAAACATGCAGGGATATTGAAGTCAGTATGGCGATGAAATTAGAGTGAGTGAGTACATACCAGCCATGCCTCGAACTCACCCTTCGAATTCATGCTAGGGATCGATTGAATTCGGAGGGAGGAGTCGGACGACGAAAGGATGACACAGCAGTACATACCACCATATCAAGAATCCAGGACGAAGTGATATGGAGACACTAAAAATGCGGGGAGATTGAAGTTAGGATAGCGATGGAATTAGAGTGAGTGTGGGTACATACATACCAGCCCATGCCTCAAACTCCCCCCTTGAATTTGTGCTAGGGATTGATTGAAGTCGAAGGGAGGAGTCGGGCAATGAAAGGATGACATGGCAGTACATACCACCGTATCAAGAGTCCAGGACAATGAACCCAGTCAAGTCCAGTTGAAGTCAAGTTGAAGTCAAGTTGAAGTCCAGTAGACACGACAGTACAGACCGTCGTGTCAAAGGAGGAGAGGATAAGGGATAGACATGACAGTACAGACTGTCATGCCAGGTAGGGGTTAAACGTTAAATGTTGAAGTATAATGTTGCACACCCACATCATGAAGGCTGGGATTGAGGAGGTCTGGGGAAACTACAGCAAGTCCACTAGGGTCTTCGATTCCTTCTCCAATCAATGGGACTTGTGTCTCACCCTCCACCCCACCAGCATCCCTGATGGTGATGATCGAGAAGATGACAATGATATCATGCCTCCCCTCCCCACAACTTCACCTTCCCAGGTTCCACCTCCAGCCCCTTCCAGTTTTGCCAACGATATATACAAATACTTCGGCAGCGACATTTCACTCTCATCAAGACATACAGACATTGAAGGATTCGTTCCCGTCTTGCATTACCACTTTGGATATCAAAGCACCACCCCTACCTCTGCCCCCTCAGCCATATCGTTCCTACCAGTGAGCGACTGGATTAATACGGTGAAATGGGACCAACTTTGCAAGCTCCTTGGTAATTCAATGGGAGAAATGGGTTCAATAACAGAGCCACAACGCCAATGCATCATGAAGTTTATTGCGTGTCTCATCAATTTGAAGGCATCTGACTTGAATGCAATCCCGCCTGACCTTTGGGATCTTGGACCCCTCCTGTCCTTGCAGATTCCACATGCCCATATCCGTGTCTCTCACGCACAGCTATCGCAATGTCGATACTTTATAATTGAACCCCGTGAGTTCCCAAATTATGTCGTTTGGACTCTGGCTGTCCTCAACCCCACTACCGCTGTAATGTGCCTGCGCCGTAACTGGGGTTCAGACATGAAGCAGATTGCATTGACTTTGCTTAAAAGCGGCATTGCATTCAGGACCTTACAGCAGATGGCTGTCGTACCCAACTTGCAGCGCCCCCTCTCTGAACTTCATACATACACATTGGGACATCAATGCCCCCCTTCAATCCCCCATATGCTGATTACATTGTGTATGAGCAGCTACGTCATGAGTTCATGAATTGTCCCCAGGCGCAGGCTGCATTCTTGCATGGGGGGCTCATATGGTGGTTGGCTTTGCACAGCCTTGGTTTCAACCATCTTCCATCTGTCCTTGAAGGTATTTCAACTGAAGCTGTTCCATTTGGCGACCTATTGGTTGGGGGTGGTGGTCAGACTTACTATGATGATGGGTTGTCGGAGGAGGAAATCAATTTCATGTGTGGAATGTACTACATAGACCTCCGTAAGCTTACTACAGTTCAGTCCCATCAGTACTAATAATCACACTTTCTAGGTGATGGCCTGGAGATGGTCTCATGGTGGCCTCGGCCCAATGCTTGGAATGTGTCAGGCTTGAACATCAGTTTTTGGTCTGCTCGCTGCGAAGATTGGTTCCAAGTATGACTTGGCAACATTTGAGAAGGGGTTTCCCGCACACAACATGCACTCACCAATGATGCCAATGGTCCAATAACCTCCACGCAGTGGAAGTGCTCCCTTAAATTTCAACCTGCTACCAAGAAGATCATACGCAATGTTTCAGCAGCATGTTATGATTTCATGGCAAGAGCACCAGGTAAGAATGGTCTTACCACACTCCCTTTCTCATTCATGCTCACGAGTTTTACATAGTTTGGACTCAGACATAGTTTTACACTGCTACATACTTGTATAATGAAGATATTGAGGTTTCATTTCTGTGTGACACACTAAGGAATTTGTGGATGCACATACAGCTATCTATTCCATGATAACAACATTGCCTATTTCAGATTTCAGTCTCATCGCCATTTTGTGCTTATTGCAGGTGGTGAGCAGGCTATGATTGAGCAATGAGCGGGCAACAATCGGGCGATTTGTTTTGTCCAAGGATGAAACTTGAAGTTTCATCATCACGTTTTGTTGCCGGCATAAACTTGAAATTTTGGGTAGTGTCTAATTGTTGGACAAAACTTCAATCAATGTCAAGCATATAGCCACAGATTAAATTTCAAGTTTCATCTGAAGTTTTATGTGATAATTAAATTTAAAATTCAAGCAGACACTGAAAATCTGACTATATTTTTTATTTGTGTTGACATATAGTCAGTGAAAAAATGGCTGCGGATACTTCATATTTTGGATTTCACACACAACACTGACTAAATTTGAAGTTATATGCCCATCTTTATGTCAGTTCAAACTTCAAATATTTTCTTCACATTTTATACAACATATAAACCTCTCCTAAATATTGATAACCCTGATGTGTGTATGGCTTCTGAAAGGCACTTTTAAGGTGCCTTACAAGTCATGTGACCAATCTTGTAAACCGGCAGCATTATAATGGCCCTTTATCTTTTTCCGACAGAAACCAGCGCTATTTGAGAGCTATTTGGTGCTCACTGGGCATGTCTGTGAGTGTCTGTACAGAGGTTGACAAAAAGGTCTGCTACTGTAGTGCAGTCCACAATGTCATAATGATACATCAAATAGATGGGAACTGTCATAAAATAGTGATACATAAATGTGAGGAACTGTCAGTCATCCATGAGCTGTAGGAGTGATGTATTAGTACAGACCCTCCCAGCAGATACTAGCATCGGCTGATACATCAGTGTGAATCCTCATGTTGTGCCCTAGCACAGCCATTGACAGGGTCACATGTTCGCATATAGCGCGGGAACTTCTCCGCAACACCCAAAACATAGCCCAATTTGGGTATCTCCACAATATGAACCCTTCCCACACCCTCCCCAATCCATCTCTGGCTCACCATTACACTACAATTAGATACAGCTTGTAGGTAAGTAGTATTATAGGTTATATACATATAATAAAACATAATAGACCGCTTTTTCTGTCTATTTTTGTACCAATGCCTGCTACAGGGCCTTTGCAAGTGATATATAATAAAAAACATATCAAAACCAATTTCGCACTTTTGACCCTTTGGTATTAGATTGTTCTAGAGTATTTAGAATATGATTACAAACATATATGAACCTGTCCCTGCCCTTATTTGACCTCCTAGAGCACCCTATATCAATTACTGTACTATACTAACATAAAACATAAAACAGGTTCGCTTTTTTTGACCTTTGAGTATATAGACTTGAAAACATGATTCCCAGCATCCCTTCAATAGTATACACAACATGTCAGAAGCCTGTGTTAAGAGGATCAGTTCCTGTGATGCTATGTGCTTACCCTCTCCTGGTGGTTCATACCTGGGAATTTTTTCCTGTAGCTCCGGCCCTCTAGGATGGTGGGGTACCTGTTTCTATAGATATTGAGAGTATTCTAGTTGTATAGCTGCATTATAATACCATCAGGATCCTTTTCTACAATGAAACATCTCCATCTACCTATGCTACTGCATATGTTCGCATATTTGAGGTTTTTCACTATATTTCTCTTGCATAAACTATACAAACTGCTCATATTTACCTTCTAGTACATATATTGAGTCCTCTCATGGTAAGGATCACACAGAAATATATCAGAGTATTGATATCAAGGATATATCTCCTACTTTCACTGATTAGGAATTTACAACATGTATAAGATGATATATCATGATCAGACTATCACAGTGTATACTATATATACTAGGGAACACAGCCCTTGATTACTGGAAGGATCCATCAAGACCTGAGAGCAGAGGAACCCAGTAGATAAGAAAAAGAGCGTGGGAAACTCAAAAGTCAAAACATCGGAGTACTTCTCTATACTACATTCAAGTTGGTGGTAGGACTGTAATTCTGTCAACTTTGACACCACAACACTTCCACATCACCTTGACTCTTAGAGTATAATGTAGTACAGGATATTGGGGTAGTCTACATTCTATTTAGCTCATTTTTGACAAAATCTTCGACCTAGATGCTAGTTAGATATAAAGATATTCATATAAATCTCTTATTAAACACATAGTGGGACCATAACCACATATTTACTTTTCTCATCACTCACTGAGTTGTGAATTGATCTTTCTACAAATTCAGATCTGGTATTCTGGGTATAGGTCCAACATATAGCAAGTGTCTGATTACACATATGTGTCCTCATGAGAACATAGACTGCTTATCAGTAAAAATGACTAAGGGCCTGTACAGCAACAGATTATTTCGCAGATTATTGCTTTGGATTATTTGTACAGATTATTCCCACACAACCTGGCGTGACTTTTCGGCACCTTCCAATGTCACTTGGATGTCACTCATCCAAACACTAACATAGGGGCAAAACTGCGCTGACATCATACCATGTCTCATCCAAAGGACCTGCCACAAAGGCTCTGTCTCTTGCAAACTGTTGCAGCAATGATTGCACAGCCAATTATTACAATTGATGTAGCCTATATTACTCCATACCTTGACAAAGAGCCCTATCATACTTCTATATTGTCTGGCTTCGCATGGGTCCAGGAACTTCTCAATGGACACCCAGAAAGGATCAAAAATGAACTTGGTATGTGGAAACATGTATTTCTTGCACTTGTTCAAGAACTACAGGACTCTGGGTTGGATGACTTGAAATTTGTGACACTCAAAGAACAAACAGCAATTTTTTTGTATACCTGTGTCACAGGCCTCAAAAGTCAACATGTTGCTGAGAGGTTTCAACACTCGCACACCACAATTACAAAGCACATTTTTTTTAATGCTTGTCTGCTTGACTCAGAAAAATCAGGTACTTCAAGCAAATTCTTCTCACTCTCTCATCTTCACCTTTCTACAAGAGATACGTGTTTTTGCTGAAAGAAGATTCTCCTATTCCACATGAAATTCGCGAGAACCCCAAGTTCTTTCCATACTTTCCAGGAGCTCTTGGGGCAATTGATGGCACTCACATCAACTGCTGCCCCTCTGCAGATGAGAGGCATCTTGCACGTAACCGAAAAGGAGTAGTCAGTCAAAACTGCCTCGCATGCTGTTCTTTCAATCTTCAATTCCAGTATATTCTCAGTGGTTGGGATGGATCAGTATCAGATGCCATGCTGTTCAACGAAGCTCGGTTGACGGATCTGTTTATTCCAAAAGGGAGATATTATCTTGCAGATGCAGGGTTTGGTATATGTGAAGCACTGCTTGTACCTCACCAAAATGTTCGCTACCATCTTGCAGAGTGGGGTCAAGCTACTGTGAGGTTTGTATCTTCTAAGTCCTTGAATCTGTCCACAAACCAACATCTTTTGCTAGACCAAAAAATTCATATGAATTATACAATCTACGACATGCACAAGCACAAAATGTTGTTGAACGGATTTTTGGTGTACTCAAGAGACAATTTCTGATACTCACAAACCCACCAGAATATAGCATGACCTTCCAAGCTTGTATCCCTCCTGCACTCTGTGCTGTACACAACCTGATCCGAATTCATGACCCAGATGAAATACGTGAATTCAATGATGGTAGTATTGATGGCTCAGAGTTGGAGAATGATAGGGGAGATCTAGCAGAGGGACCAGCAAATTATGAAGAACAAGAAGTAGCAAAGGAACAAAGAGAAGATATAGGAAACATGATGTGGCGAGACTACCAATTATTCCTGTGGGAACGTCAACAAACACATAGAAGGCAGTAGATGTCAACCTAATATATTCTTGTAGCAGTAAAAAGATTATCGACTATTGATCTGTGTGATTTTTTGGTTGATGAACGAGTGACGAACATTGTCGTCTTGCATTACCATATATGCATCCGCAGCACTGACATCGGTCTGGAAGGCTTCAATGAGAGTAGCCATTTCATCACCAGTGAGATGGGTCTCGACATTCTGGGCACACTGCATGGCACACTGCCTTCGAATTGGTGATGGAGCGAGAGATGATGACTGGGCTTGAGAACTCGAGCAAAATGCATCAGTGAAGTCTGAAAACTGGTCGGCAATAGCAAACAGTGCTGCAGCACCACTTGCACGATGCCTCTTTGATGCTGGACCCAAAGTCGAACTGGTGGAAGCAGAAGCAGAGATACTGTCAAATTTTTGCTTTGGAAGGGGAGCTGGAGTGTGACTTTGATGAGGTGGAGTTTTGTCCCAAGGGATCGCATCTTCGTCATCCCCACTCTGATCCGGAATGTCCTGATCATCTTGAGACAAATTCTTGGCATGCTCAGGCTGTACTGGCAGAAGCCCCTCTTCATTCAGAAATTCGAGGTCAGGTGACTGCTTGTGGGACTCCTCTAGCGCAGCATGAAATGTGTGAGTTACTTTCGAAGCAGTAGTGGACAAAAGAGCATTGACTTCATCAAAGTGTGGCCATCCCTTGTTGCGAAATGGTGCAGCATCAGGGTGCCTCTTGACTCAAAAATGAGATACATAGTATACCACAGAAAAAAAATCGCACCTTGACATATGCAGCCCATACTGCCTCTGATGTACTGTCAATGCCAGCACCAAACTCGTTGTCCCAAGAAAAGCCAGACTGAGCCTTGATATCAAGAATGATCTTGTGCTTTTTTCGTATCTGAAAATGTGTGAGTTGCATCAAGAAAAGAATAGACATACTTACTGCAGCCCACTTGTTCTTGCAAGCACAAGAATCTCTTGCAACAGGTGGTACCCATCCTTCCTTTGAAACTCCTTCAGGGGGCTCAAGGAAATGAGCAGCTGCAGCTTGAAAGACTCCAATCTTGAAGTTCATTCCATCACCAGCTTCCGATTTATGTGAAGCCAGGAACTTGATCAGGCTCAAGGTGTGATCTTCAGTCCAATGGGCTCGAGTTGGACAGGTTGTCAGGATTTCAGCTGGTGCATTTTCTTGCACTGTCAAACGAGTTTTTCCGGATGTTGTTTTCCTAGGGTTCACCGCTGTTGATTTTGGCTTTTGTGAGCAAGCCATATCTGACGGCAAGGAGGTTCAGCACAGAGTCACACTGTATGTCACACAAAGGTCACACTGGAGCTCACACCACGGGAATAATCTGCGTGAACAATTGTACAAATAATCCATCATATAATCCATTGCTGTACAGGCTCTAAGTCAGACTAACATACCCCTGGTATCAATACTCTGACATATTGCTGTGTGATCCTTACCATGCAAAGACTCAATATATGTACTAGAAGGTAAATATGAGCAGTTTGTACAGTTTATGCAAGAGAAATATAGTGCAAAACCTCAAATATGTGAACATATGCAGTAGCATAGGTAGATGGAGATGTTTCATTGTAGAGAAGGATCCTGATGCTATTATAGTGCAGCTATACAACTAGAATACTCTCAATATCTATAGAAACAGGTACCCCACCATCCTAGAGGGCCGGAGCTACAGGAAAAAATTCCCAGGGTATGAACCACCAGGAGAGGGTAAGCACATAGCATCACAGGAACTGATCCTCTTAACACAGGCTTCTGATATGTTGTATATACTATTGAAGGGATGCTGGGAATCATGTTTTCAAGTCTATATACCCAAAGGTCAAAAAAAGCGAACCTGTTTTATGTTTTATGTTAGTATAGTACAGTAATTGATATAGGGTGCTCTAGGAGGTCAAATAAGGGCAGGGACAGGTTCATATATGTTTGTAATCATATTCTAAATACTCTAGAACAATCTAATACCAAAGGGTCAAAAGTGCGAAATTGGTTTTGATATGTTTTTTATTATATATCACTTGCAAAGGCCCTGTAGCAGGCATTGGTACAAAAATAGACAGAAAAAGCGGTCTATTATGTTTTATTATATGTATATAACCTATACTACTACTTAACTATAAGCTGTATCTAATTGTAGTGTAATGGTGAGCCAGAGATGGATTGGGGAGGGTGTGGGAAGGGTTCATATTGTGGAGATACCCAAATTGGGCTATGTTTTGGGTGTTGCGGAGAAGTTCCCACGCTATATGGCTGAAAATGCGAACATGGTATATGGATCCTGTGTAATGTATCACCACAGGGACTGATGTATCATTGCAGTAGTGGCACCACTACAACACCACTATGACAGACTCTCACACTTATGTATCAGTATTTTTGTGACAGTGTCATGGTTGATACATCAGAATGACAGGATGTGGTGTGTAGTGAGCTAGGTGGTAGGGACCATTGAATGCTAACTCTTTTGTCTCATCTCATTCGGAATCTTCAGATAGTCTGATAAACTCAGCAGTTCTCGTCCCTACCTTTGTTAGCTCCGACCCTCCCTCTTCTACAGCTCATAAATGTTTTCTCGCGGAAATGGATCTCGAAGTCCAGCAGCTCAACGACAGTTGAGTCACACAGCAGGGACAATTGCTCTGAGCAAATTACCCGTTACCCCGCGAGCATCTTGAATCACTTCTTGGTTTTTCAGCAAGATCGTTGTCGTTGCCACTATCCAGGTAGCTGCAGGCCACCGCTACATTATGATGGCAAGCGCAACCTGTAGATTGCACAAATATAGGCACATGTACGCACGATGGACGACAAATAAATAAAAACACACCTATAGTAGGCGAGTCGCCTCCAACCAACTCCAACCATCAATTTTTCATGTTCCAGCTTACACTGTGTCCGTCTCTTCCAAATTTTAGGCAGGTTCACGCTGTGTATGACTCAATTGCTTTACAATCAGTCAACCTGTCAACCGCGCATTTTTCACGGAGCCCTACATTAGACTCTTCATTGTTCCTTCTCTCGGTTGCTGTGATGCTGTGATGCTGTGGTTGCTGTGATGCTGTGGTTGCTGTGATGCTGTGGTTGCTGTGATGCTGTGGTTGCTGCGGCGTATGCGATCGCTGGCAGCTTGGTCGACTTTTCGACCATGAAAAACGGTTGAAATCACGAGACTTATTTTGACTTATTCTTGATATTTTAGCCTCCTAGGATACTTTCGCCTTGAAAAGGTTGTCCAAGTGGCATGATTTATTTGGCAAATTCTCACACCGGGTACTACACGACACCACAGCCACAGTAATGTCCATTCATCCGATTTCGGCGATACAAGCGCTGGATGGTGGTATATCTAGCACCAACGTCATCGTTATACTCCACCAAATTTGCTATTCTCTGACGCAAATACCTTTAATATGACCCTACTCTCGAATGATCTCAGCAGTTTGCCGGAAAACGACACGTATAGGATTGCCACCAATGCTTTAGGTTCGTGAAGAGCAAATTTGATGCCGTCTGACTCTATCTTTGAGGTTTTGCAGTGGCATCCTCGGCCGCAATAATATATGATGGGGGTGAGCAACCCAGTACTTGTCGAGGCGATTGTTGATGTCCCCGTGGTATTATTAAGCACTGTTATTCGGACAAGAGGTAGGTTGATGCCGTTGATGTCGTTACCAGAGCAGCCATCTCATCACTAAGAATGGATTCATAGGTTGAACTGATCTGGGTCAGCATAATCTCTTATCATACTAACAACAGGATAAGACAGCTAATTCGGGGCAGAGGCAACGCTGGTCTCTTATAACCGTGTTATATCTCAATGTATGTGGCTTATATTGTGCACCGCGGCGCACTTAGCAAGCTGTACATACTGACTTCAAAATATTATAGGTGCGCTATGTTGGAATATCATACTCTTTGTACGTTTGCAAGATGAACGAGTTGACACTGCTAATAGGCCATCTCTCACCATCAGCAACAACATACTGCGTATGTCTATTTACTCTATTTTCATTTCCTCTGACCAGCAGCATGCAGCGAGTCTCCCGGGAGTTTCGATGACAAATTTGGTAGGTATTCTGTGCCGATTATGCCTGCAGACCATCCCCGGCCAACTGACTACTTAGGGGTGAGTGAGATTCCCGATTTTTGAGGGGTTCAATATAACGTCTGAAACAGCTGTAAGTTTTCCCAACGTATCTAATCATCCGAGGCTCGTCGGTAACTGAGATTCAGGTACTATTTTTTTCCTCTCACAAGCGGGGACGTATTTCGCCATATATACCATGATTAGCAGTGAGTTGCTCGATCGCGTACCTCTCGACAAAGTTGATTCGACTGAAATATCACGCAAGTCATCATGATTGTCCGGCTGAATGCCATGTATCATGGATACAGAAAGATCCACATTTTTCTCATTGCAATCTTTCCAACTCTCACAATCGCCTCTGGACTACTGGCCGTATTAGCAATCCGCGATCTTTCTTGGGGTATTCAATTATCATAAAGGACCTTGAAACTACCAAGCTGATGGGACGAATTCCAGATGTGCTCGTCCACCCCGGCGCCAATCAGTGTATTTATGTGGTTCAGGGAAACAATCAACTTGAACTTCTGATAGCCGGGGTTTGGATACTCCGCGTTGTATGGGAGGTCCTCACACTCTGTCTTGCTGTCTGGATTGCTGTAAAACACTTCCGTGAAGTGCAGTGGTCGTCTACAGGATGGTCTCCCGGGGACTTGTTTAGGGTGTTAATAAAAACTCATGTGCTTTACTTCGCAGCGTGAGCTTCCAATTTTAACGCAATTGACCCTGTTCCGCTGAAATTCCACATGTGTTAGCTTTGCTGTTGTTTCTTGTTTCAGCCTCGGCAGCCTATCTCCTCGACTGATAGTAAGCGTGCCGATCTGTAACTGATATCTTGCATCTGACCACACCTGTGATATTTTGTCCATAGGACTCATCTTCCGTGGGAGCTCAGATTTATTATGGCATAATTCAAATCGCCATGTCCATGCAGTTGTTCGTGCTGGGACCACGCCTCGTCTTTAGCATTCGAGAATCTCACGCCAAGTTAATCGCTAACTCCGGCGCAGGGACTGATATGACTTCAATTGCTTTCCTGGAGCTTGCACACGTGCCGACTGGTAGTGGTGTATAACAATCCTCAATATCATACTGCATCTGGATCATGATTTCTTTGCTGTTACCCAGTGCTACCCCGGCTGGACCGTGTGCAGGCAGTAGCAATGGTGATGTATTCGGATATACACCCGAAAGGTCTGTTCAATATTCGTGAATATTACACGGAGCATATGAAATATAGGATTCGTGTGACATTGGCTAGACTGCTTGCGTGAGCACGAATTCATCCACAAGTTTATGGACAATAGGGGAGCTCAAAATTCGACGCTCACGTTTACTAGAGGATGGGGCCGAACTTCGTCAGCAGGAACCTTGTTTCCTGTTTCTGTACAGTGTCAAGTAGTAAACGGGCTTTGTTCTGGAAAGCATTTCGTACGACATTACATAGCAAGATACATTTTTGTACAGAGGTGTGAGGCTGCAGTCCTTGAGTTATTTAGTGGCGAATTTCGAGCACAATGGTAGTAATATACGTAGTACAACAATAGTACGGGGCGGCACTTGTTACACGATTTGAGATCCTTTGGGTAGCCTGCATGATGTCACTGTGGAAGGTAATTAATGTACGAACATTGATGATGATCATCAGCAAAACCCCAAAAATGACGTAGTGCCCTAGCCGAGTACAGCCACCTGTGGTAACTTACAGCATCCACAGTGACATGTAGCAACTGGCTCAAATCTAATATTAGCGCTTGATTATATTACAGCAGGTTACAGCGTGCACTTACAGATGAATCTTAGCGGTCCAGTAATATAGTGGCCTGTAGCGTGATACAGTGGTCACAGGGCATGAATTTTTATTTCAAAAGAAAACTGGTATGGACAAGGTAATACATAGAGCTAATATTACTATGCCGCTGCATTCGACTCGGAGATAGTATAGTAAAAATCCTTGTCAATATACTTGTTAAGCAAAAATGATTGAGCAAACTTAGAGCTGTTTTGTGGCATCAAACGAGTGTCAGCGCAAGGACCAGAGCGGGGAATAATATGAGCAAAGGAGCGAAGTTGATCTAGGGGAAGGATGTTGCCGAAAGGCGTCGCTCCTGCATGCATAGCACGTTTTAGAACATGCATCTGTGTAGTGTGGTCCAATACCATTCTGTGTTGCTGAGGTACCATGTCAAGACATTGGACATAAGTAAGGAAACGTGCAGCCCATGGGAGAATTCTGCCTGGCGGTGAGACTGGTAACATAATGAGGCGAACCTCAACAACAACGTGTCCTAGATTTGTACCTCCGAGTCAGTACAAATAACACTGAAGAACATATCAAGTTACCTTTAAGCCCGCTAGCAGGCCATTGTTCTGTGCTACCAACAGTAAATATGGCAGCATCATAGTGGCCATGCTTCCAATTGGCATCTGGCGGAGATGCATTAACCGTCAGAGCAGGAAGGAGGGCTGACCCGCTGTGGCGTGGCATCTGCTGCACGCATACTTTGAACCAAATATTAAGACGCTGGAATGGAAGATTCGTGGTTGGTGATGCTTGATGTTGTCCTGTCAACTTGTGGAGGTTTTGAACAGTCTGACCCTCCCGTTGAATGTAATCGGCAAGTGCTGGTCGCAAATCAGGCAAACAGAACTTCCCAGCGACATCATCGATAGCTTGGCGTCGTAATGAGGGGTCAAAATTGAGATGTATGGCCATGGAGCCAACACTGAATGTGCAGAGTGGTCTGGGCGCTGTGGTGGACAACAAGGCAAGTTGTGCCTTCTTGAAGAAATTCGATATAACACGTCCTGTCCCCCACAAATCACTAATGACATCCTGGATATCACCTGCTTCATCAGCATTCTCATCATCATCGATCCCATCATCCTGATCATCTCTATATCTGGCAGTGGCGGTGTGCGTCTGGGACTGCAGTTGCTGGGCAATAGACATCGCAAGATGAAAATGTCGACATTTTTCGACATGATCCAGATATCGACATATCTGGGGATCATAGTTCTGGTTATTCGTAGATTCTGCTGGATCCTTGATGAGAGTTATGTGAGCTCATTCTGTAGTGTCAGCTGACCACTGTACAGGAGAACCGACTTGATAGATACTCAGCACAACACTTTGCATCATTTCGAGCTTTGGAATGTACCAGTTGTTGAGGATGTTTTTGCTCTTGGCACCCTGATGCCCACCGTGCACAATAACTTCATGTTTGTGGTCATGAAACGTCTTGAGAGCATCAAGGATCTTCTGACATTGCTTCTCGTCGATGGTTACTGCTTGAGATGATCAGTGGTACATGTATACATGCCTTTTATGCCAAGGATCAGCTCAAAATAGGCCAAAGTGTTGAGCTAGTATATATACTTGTTATTTCTACTGATAAGGGGCCCATACCTTCAAAATATCAAACTTTAACAATCATTCTTGCCTTGCAAGTGAAGCAGCAGGCATAGCATTCACCCAACATTATATCTGCCTAGTGCAAAGTTGTTTCCCACAGTGGCCTGCATCATGGTCAAAGTCAAGCAGCTATCCAAAAGCATCTTTTATGATTAAGGCTATGAACTTAAAGTTTTAAGATGTGATGAGATAGAGGCTGATGATCAATATTAGGAGTGCAAGATGTTCATTATTTTTCAGAAATATCCTAGATACATTATATATCATGTTTTTCAGAACTCAGAAGGAAGTCCGCTACTTATGCTTTGTAAGCATGCATGACTCATCAGTCTTAACACTCCCCCTCAAGTTGAGGCCATGCCTAGATCAGTGGTAAACTTCCAATGTTTCAGCTTGTGTAGTGGCTTTGTTAATACATTGGCGATCATTTCATCAGTGCAACAGTACTGATCATGAATCACCCAATCTTGGATCTTCTGCCTGATGTAATGGTCCTTTACATCAAAGTGTTTGGACCTTGTGTGGTATTGTGGGTCTTGTGCAATTGCAAGTGCAAACATATTGTCTCCATGAAGAATGGTTGGATCATTCTGAGGTAAGTTGAATTCAGTTTCTCAAATAAATTTTGGAGCCATACAGCTTCACATGCAGTGTGAGCCATCACAGCATATTCTGCTTCCGTCAATGAAAGAGAAACTGCATTTTGTTTTTTTGAGCTCCAGGTGATCACTCCACCTCCGAGTTTGAAGACATATCCTGACATAGATATCCAATCTCTTGGGTCATTTGCATAGTCAACATTTGACCATCTGGCAAATCAAATTTGGCTTTTGTCAAGCTCTCATGTTCCAGCTAAGTACCTTAAAACATGTTTTGCTGCTACCACATGTGCTAATCCTGGGTTTGCAGTGAATGAGCTAAGTCTTTGTATAGCATATGCTATGTCTGGATGCATGGCTACCACCAAATGCATCAATGATCTAATCAATGATGCATATCTATTACTTTGGTTGCCTTCTTGGTTAGTTGCTTCTTTCTTGAGTATGATCTTTGGATCTAGCAGCATACCTACTAAATTACATGACTGGAGACCTTGTTTTATTAGGATAGACTCAATATATTTGGTCTGTGTGCGTCAGATTGACCTATTAGGCCTATCTCGAGTGATCTCTATCCCAACAATTTTTCTTGGTTCCCCTAGGTCAGTAACATCCAGGATATTTTTAATTTGTGTCTTTAATTGATCCATCAGACTCAAGTGATCCACAGATAAAAATAGGTCATTGACCCATATGGTAATTATTTCTGTTCCATCTGTGGTCTTCCTGATGTATGTGCATGGTGTCATGCACCAAACATGTTTGGTAGCGAGAACATGGTTTTTTTTTTATATCTTCATTTCCCATATCATTCCTTACTCACCTTTTCATTTGTTTCCCTTCCTTTCCTTTAATTTTTCGAGTTTTCAGCGATTTTCAACAGTATTATGGCATCCTGCATTTTTATGGCATCCCGCCTTCAACATGGTTGATTCACTTTCCTCTCATTCACACACTTCCAACACTCTCCCATCTTCACCCACTACTCTCGCAGACAACCTCAGCATCAGCCAGACCATGCCACATGCACCAATACATCAAAAATCACATCTTTATTCATCCTGTCCTCATCTCCCTTCCATTTCCAATCCTCTTCAGCGGCTTATATTCATCAAACCATTCAAACTATTATCCACTCGCACCTCACCTCCATGATCACTGTGGACACCATGCCATTCCATCCTCACGCTCACCAGAGATTGCAAATCACCAATTCACCATGCAGAAGACCAATCCCTTTATCATGCTGGGGGGGCGTCTTACAGACCGTTGTAGGAAACAATCTGGCTGCAGCCCTGCAGAGCATCATTTCCCCATGCTAGTCAATACCTACACTTACAGTCCGAAGTCATTCTGAAGGGTCGCGAACAGTTCCGAATAGTTGCGGTCAGTTACGCACCTTCGCGCGTCGTTGCGGTGGCTCCGCATACTGGGTCACGGTCCGCATCACTCCGCATAACCGTACCGGGCCCTCGCATCGTCCTCCCATGTCCTGTCCACGTCCGTCCAACCCCACTGGTGCGTTATTAGTCCTTACCTGTTGTCTATTGATCGTTTGCAGGCTGTTTTACATACTTTTCCCATGCATGAGGCCAGATTAGCGCTATTACATCTTATAACACTCCGGACTCGCTTGTACATATGCGGTCGCCTGCACAGTCCCGGATTCGTACGGACTCACATAAATACTCGCCCAGGACTCTTAACTACTTTACTTTTCTACATTCCCTTCCTTTGAGTCGGTGTTGCAGGAGTCACTAGTATAGTCTACCTCGCTCTTTGTTCTTGCGCAATCGATTGCAGTTCTCCCTATCTCGCGCTTGACCTCTATACTCCTTTGAGCGTTCGACTCTTGCTAGTTATACCTAGAAACCTCGTCGCATAAGAATTCCGGAACAGATCCCGGTAAATCTTCGCATCGTGTCCCTTATACCTGGTACCCTTACCCGTCATACCCGTCACCCGCTACCTGGTACTTGGACTCGTGTACTTGGCCCCCTTCTAGTTATATTCGCGCTCTCTTACTCCGCGTCCGCACCGCACTCGTCTCGCAACTCTTCCGCATACCCACATCTCGCATCTTCGCCGCATAGCTTGCGGAGTCCGTCGCATAGATCGTAATATCCAGCCACACTTGTCCCTTCGCTCTTACTTGAGGAACTGCTCTCAGAGCTATCCCTTTGGGTCGACTACTACTCTCGCACCTAACAGGATCGACACGCTATCACTATAGCGCGCTTCTACGATTTCTCCCACACCGTGTATATCCCATGATCCCTGCATGTCAACATTCTGCACCAACAACCACATGACATCTCTGCAGCAGAGCATTCGGATCATCACACCATCATGGCATCATAGCATCATCACTCCATTCCATTCTCCACTGCCCATATGCTGTGTCATTGCTGCATCACAGCTCTTGCATCATCACCGCATGGCACTTTGTCATGCTTGCATAGCAATTGGTCATGATGACTCAGGTCATGAGTCATGGTTTGTAATGGTCACAGCCCTGCTTTATCATCGCTTTTTCATTCTCTGACTCATTCTTTGTCCTTATGACTCATTCTCCATATGCATAGGATTTGTTCTATTTTTCGAAATTGCTCAGTAATTACCTCTGAAGTGCAGCACATTCATTCCATTCCCCCCTTTCATTGCCCTCTTCATTGCCTTACTCATTGCCTGGAGCATTGCTTTGCATACACAGATGTATGCAGGTACTCTACTCTATATAAACCCCTGTACTTTAGCTACAGAAAATCAACTTCTTCAGTTCACCATTCCATGTCCATTCTCCTCTGAAGCCTCAGATAGGCTTCACATTTTACAGTCCTCTGTCATCATTCCTGACATTGTTCACCTGGAACTTTGTCACTCTGCTTTACGTTTATTCCAGTCCAGCCCAATCTATCCATTCCAGTCTGCTGCCAGTGTGCAGTACTTCACTTTCTTCACCCTCCAACTCCCACAAACCCAAACTCTTCAACAACTCGAAGTGTTTGGAGCACTATCAGGGTCAGCCCACCCTATTTTGAACAACTACTGAACACAGCACTTCTAAGCACAAGGACTGCTGACCAGTAGCATTGTCTGGTTTTGTTGTTTTTGTTGAAGGTTTCAACAGACCGGCAATGAAGATTGACACCATCCCATCCAGCCTTCAGCTCATGTTTAAACACCTGGTCCATCTATCATCATGTCCACTGTCACCATTCCCCTATCTGTTATCACCATGCCTATCCCTGGCAGTAAGAATGTGCCTCAGAGGTTCAAAGGAAACCATGTTATGGTCAAGCCCTTCCTTGAACACTACAACAAACTCCTTGCTGTCAACAATGTCACCCAAGATTCAGAACAATGCTATGCTATCCTCCAGTACTGCTCTATCCCCGTTCACGAAATCATCGAAGGAATGGCCAGCTTCATCACTCCTGATTGGATGCAATTGAAATCAGACATTCTCAAGTACTTCGACTCTGCCCTCACTGAAGAACACTTCAATGAGCAAGACCTTATCTCCTTCATCAAAGATACTTGCACTCTCGAGATCCATTCCTTGGAAACATTCAGAAGATACTGTCGCCAGTTCATTAGAATTGGTGGATGGCTCCTTGGCAAGACAAAGATTACAGTGTATGAATACAACAAGTACTTCTGGCTTGGTCTCCCCAAGAATTGCACTATAACCTCAAACTAGCCTTGAGATACAAGACACCCACCCTCAATGCAAGCAAGCCTATCCCTGTGATGATGTCACCTCAGTGAAGACTTCCTTCATCATGACCACTTTGATGCCAAAGAAACAACCATTCACTGCACTGCACATTTCATGGACGAAAAGTTTGAAGAATTAGAAGATGAGGAAGAAGATGATGAACACCTCGACCCACCCATTGCTCCAGCTCGATGTATTTCACCTCCCACTGTCCCAGCCCATCCTCCTGCTGTTGCCATACATGATGAACCTATTCATTGCACAGTCTCTCACCCAGAAGCATGTTCCACCCTTCAATCATTGGAGAAAGAGCAAGCTGCAGCGCAGAAGCAAGATGAAATTGAAATCCTTGTCAAGAAGCTCAATTGCATGTCACTTGAAGATCCAGAGTACAACTTACTTTACTTCAAGGCCATCAAGATGGACAGAGATGTCAAGCTTGTCGTTTGACCTCCCAATCTTCATCCTTCATCGCAGACCATATCTCCACATCGCATCTATCAGAACCCAAATTCTTCACAGCAGACTCAAGCACCCACCTTTTGTCCCAGTTCATTGACCTGCTATGGATGCAACACAGCTGGGCATGGAATTCGCTGTTGTGAACATTCTGTCCACAGCCCTGCAGAGGCCCATATTATGGAGTACATTGAAAGCCCAGTTGTCCGGACATCAGGACAGTCACTCCCAGTCTGACAAGCTTGTCATTATCAGGTCCCACAAGGGGACCTATTGTTGGCGCAGGTAATACTGTTAGTTACAGCTAAGTAGTAAAAAAAATAACTTACCTCCACTGCATGCTTTCTCTCTCTCACATTCGATGGCTTCAGTTGTGACCCCCAAACGGGTGGAGGAGGAGTCTTCGATGACTGTGACGCTGTGGGAAACAACTCCACAGTAGGCGGATATAATGTTGGGTGAATGCTATGCCTGCTGCTTCTCTTGCAAGACAAGAACGTTCGACCCTAAAGGGGTCTGCTACTGAGATAAGTCTGATAGTTAGTATCTAAGGTCACGGAAAGGTAAAGGAACAAGTCTGAAGGTATGCGGACCAAGTCCGGAGGTCAAAATGTCAGGTCCGAAGGTATACTACCAAGTCCAAGGCGCGGGAAAGCGGGTCCGGAGCTTCGGGTCGTCAGGTTATGGGTAATAGCAAGGGAACGGGTTCGGAAAGCATCGGACTATGTCCGGAAACAGGGGAAAGTCAGGGAAAACAAATGACAAGGGTTGCGGGTGTGAACCAGGTATATTCAGCCAGGTAACAGGTAAGGACAGGTATGTGACCAAGTAGATGGGAAGTCCCACCTACAGTAAAGTAATGAGTGCTTGGTCGTACTACCAGTCCTATATAACTAGCTACGTAGAAATCCAGAATATTGAAAGTAGGAAAACATTGGGTCCGAAGATATGTAAACTGACATGAGGCACTGCGGACGTGTGAGAACACAGGTAATAACACTGTCTACTGCATCAGCCATGGGAAACAAGCTACTACACACCTGTGGGGTCGGATGGAACAGACAGGACATAGGACAGATGGGTTTCCGAAGGTATGCGAGCGGGTCCGGAGCATCTCCAATGGTAGTCCGGCGGGTCCGAGGCTCGGAGAGCGCGGGAAAGCATCGGGTTTGAGCGGGTTTCATCAGAGATGACTAGGAGTGACTGTACTGATGTCCGGACAACTGGGATTTTGACGTACTCCATGATATGGGCCTCTGCAGGGCTGCAGCCAGAATGTTTCCTACAACGCGCTTGTGGCCTTTGGGGATGGTGATGCAGCTGCTGTTTGGCCTTGGTAAAGCCTCTTCAGGTGGGCCATTGTAGGAATCTAGTAGTATGAAGGCTAGGTAAGTACCAAACACTGTATTGTAAGTATTCACTTCTCCTGACAACCCCTTGGCAACACTTTCTGCAGGTTCTGTCTCAGATTCCAAGTCTTCAGCACTTTTGGACATGCTAGCATCCAACTCAGGTTCTGATTTGATATCAATGGCTGACTTGCGCACTGTAGTTTAAGTTAGTAAGTGCCACATGGCAACACTGTGATGAAGCACTGACCTTTCTTGGATTGCCGCCACCATGACATTTGAGCTTCCTCTGAATCTGAAGTGAATAGTGGTCGTTCTGATCAATGTGAGTAAGCTTCCAATATTTCTGTAGGAAACGAGACTTACTACTGCTTTTGATGTTCTTGTTCTTGGCAGGCACTGCGGCTACTGTTGCCTTCGTTCTGCAACTCAGAACTGAACATGTCGCGCCACATGGTAAGTAATTACTGCATGTAATCATCAGTAATCTGAAGGACTTACCTTTGCCAGACTTTGCCCGAAGTTGAAAGTTCATGCTTGTGCAACTGCTTGCTTCAGGCTTTGAGAGGCTGCCATACTGAGCTTGGCAACAATGTTGAGGTAAGCATGAATGTACAATGTATGATGCTACTACTTACCTGGATTGTCTAGCACTAGATCCTTGGCTTTGCGGCACACTTGGACCAAGTGAGTTTCTCAACCTTGGTGTTCGAAAAAAACTTATGGCGCAAATTACTAGACTCCATTGAAGTCTGCGTGTGATTTGAAGGTAGAATGAACTTGAAGGAGTGAAGAAAATGAAACAAATGTGTGGCTGTCTTTCTACTCAGCTGGCAAACTGAAAGACCACTTTGGAGAGGTGAGTGAGTGTTTTACTTAAAGAAAATTTTGTCTCTCAATTTAAATCAGCCTCGGGGGTTTATATTCCATAAAGCAGCGCAAGGGTTGCCAGTATCCCTTTCCCTGTCAGGCTTAGCTCATTATCCAGTGAGTTTATAGTCGGAAACTCTAACACAGCCTTACTACCAAGTAGTCTTAGTGCGTGTTCCCTCATTTGCTTGCTGAATCTCAGCCTGAGGCAGTATGTTATCATCTCCCTCTATTTTTCCCTTGGCTCATTCATTGAACTAGGAACATCAATTTTTGCTTGTATTGCTGCAATGCCTCCCCACCCACCATGCTCAGTGCTATTGAGCAGTCAAACGATTAGCAGCATACACCACTTCAAACAAACACATTCTGCCAGAACACAAGGTAAGTCTTGTTTTTATCCACCAAATCCCTAGCTGCTGACACACTTGCTGGTTTCCAGTGTATCTAGGCCTTA
Organism: Suillus lakei; assembly: GCA_016628065.1. Taxonomy (NCBI): domain Eukaryota; kingdom Fungi; phylum Basidiomycota; class Agaricomycetes; order Boletales; family Suillaceae; genus Suillus; species Suillus lakei. The sequence continues at coordinate 18,547 of JABBWA010000309.1, read as the reverse complement.
GAGACACAGGCAGCCACATTGTGTTGACCCCAACCCCAAATCAAATCCAGCATGATCATGGCCCTTACTCTGCAAATCTCAGCATCACTGTAGAACCACCACCTTGTTCATACCATCAATCTCATCATTGTTACACATATTCAACATCTCTCAGTTCTGCTGCACTCCCTCCAGGCCCACTCCCTCTTCCTCCATCCACCCATGATGTTCATCCTTGCTTAGGCAGCTTCGATGGGTGTGTCTGATGTGCATGCATCTGCTATCCTCACTGACCCCCTCCTGCTGCTCCGTTCAATCAATGAAGAGGTACCGTATCATTTGTCATCTCACACCACAAGGTTTGTTACTGTCTGTTCTCCTGTTGACTTTGTTCTAACAAATCACTAGATATCAAAAATGTACAAGAAAGTCGAAGCATCATTCTGGACTGCTGAGGAGATGGACCTCTCAAAAGACATCCATGACTGGACCAACCGTCTTAATGACAATGAACACCATTTTGTTTCACACATCCTCGCCTTCTTCTCAGCATTCAATGGCATTGTCAATGAAAACCTCCTTGAATGTTTCTCCAATGAGGTCCAGGCTGCTGAAGCCTGGTGCTTCTACAGCTTCCAAATCATGATGGAGAACATTCACTCCGAGACCTACTCACTTCTCATCAACACTTACATCAAGGATTCCGCCCAGCGCAAATACCTCTTTGATGCCATGGAAACTATTCCTTGTGTCAAGCGCAAGGCTGACTGGGCACTCGAGTGGATATCTGATCAGTGTTGCACCTTTGGTGAGTGCTTGGTCGCCTTCGCTACCATCAAAGGCATCTTCTTCTCTGGTTCCTTTGCATCCATCTTCTGGCTCAAGAAGCATGGCCTGATGCCTGGTCTTACGTGCTCCAATGAGCTCATTAGCCATGATGAGGGTATGCACACCAATTTTGCTTGCTTGCTCTTTAGCCACCTCAAGTGTCGCCCACACCCTGATACTGTCAAGTGTATCATTACACAGGCTGTCGTCATCAAGCAGGAATTCCTCACTGGTTCGTCATTACCTTCAGATTGCTCATCTTACGCTGACTGTCTCTCTACTGACGAACAGGACGACTTGCAGAAGCTTCGTGCCACAGCATATCCACCCTAGAAACAAAGATATTAAATGAAGACCTTCTTCCTCACTGGTTTGTCATTACCTTTGGATCACTCATCTTATGCTGACTGTCTCTCTACTGATGAACAGGACGACTCGCAGAAGCTTCATGCCGCAGCAAATCCACCCTAGAAACAAAGATATTAAATGAAGACCTCATTTTTTTTTTTTTTTAACATTTTATTGTCCTTGTAGGCTAGCCTAATGTAGACATTACTTTAAGTATTACTATGTAGCGTATGGAGATCGAGGTTAGGTGAATAAATGTATGTTCATTGGCTTGTATCTTTGCTGGGAAGGATATGAAGTGATGGTAGCTGGTCTGGCAGCTGACTGGGGGTGGGTGCTTGCGCTGCAGCACTAGACTTGACACTGATGGGGGTGTTCTACCGCTGTTGGAGGATGCGAAAAGGTCCCGCTGATTGTGTGCTGAAGACTGGGGGGGATGCTAGTCTCCTGGGTCCGGGGGTGTGACGTCGCTGAAATTCTTAACAAGTCTTCGTGTTTCAGCTATGTAGTGAAAAAGATGGGGAATGTGTTTGGGGTTGTTGAGGAGTGAGCATAGGTCGAGTGTTCTGATTGATGTTCTGGTTCGAAGCGCATCTCTCTGAGCACGGTACTCCGTACACGTTAGGATGAAGTGGTGTATCGTTTCCTCTCTCTGGTTGCATGCGGGACATAGCGGTGAGTCTACGATGTTGATTCTGGCGAGATGCTTGTTGAGGGGGGCGTGGCCCGTTCTCAGTTGTACTAGCAGACTGGCGTGGCGGCGGGGGAGTTCGGCTATGAGTTTTTGGAAGTGGTTCGAAGGTGCGCTACTATCAATCTTTTTGAGCATCTGGTGATGTGGTGATGATGTGAAGATCTCCTTGGCCTCCTGTTTCAGGGCTGCGTACATGCTTTGCTTTGCTGCCGATTTGCTAGTTGGGAGCTTGATGGGTTTCGAGCGGTTTTTGCGGAGGGATGGGGGGAGAGATTTCACGTCATTGGTTAAGCCTTGTGCGGCCTTCTTGGCTTCAGCGTCTGCCTCTTCGCTGCCTTCGATGCCGACATGTCCTGGCGTCCATCTAATGGGTATGTTGTTGGTGTCTTGTATGATCAATGTGCTGAGTAAGGTTTCGTGGAAGAGGTCCATCAGGTAGTGGGCGGGGGAGGAGGTGAAGGAATGGGTAGCTTGTATAGCTGCTTGGTTATCCATGTTGATCACTGCGTCTCTGACTTTTCCCTCTCTCCTCAACAACTCTGCGCCCAAGATCATGCCCACTATTTCCCCCTCGAAGATGGTGTGTTCCATGTCAGATCCTAGATGAAAGTGTAATGATTTGTTCTCTTGTCCTGCTCTCACCAGTATCGCTGCTCCCCCTACTCCCCCATCAATTGACGATCCGTCCGTGTATATCCTGACCTCTTCTACTGCGTCTCCATCCGCTATGGCTACGGCCTCCTTGCTGGGTGCGATTTCGATGGTTGTGTCTGGCGTCCACTTGGGGTTATGTCTTGTCGCGTCGATGGTTTCCATACTGTGGGGGTCTAGATTGAATTCTGCGAGGAGGTCGTGGATCGGGGCCCGGTGGCGTTTTCTGTTCCGTTTCACCGAGATCAACTCCTTGTTGAGGGGGTGTGTGGCTGGTAGTGTTGACATTCTGAGCGCTGCACGGTAGCAGTGTTTGCGGAGTAGTTGCTGGAACGGGAGAAGGTTAGCGTGTGCTTCCAGTGTATCTGTTGCCGTTGTTCTCATCCCTCCGGTGATTAGGATGGTGGCCATGCGATGTACTCTAGCCATCTTCGTCGCGAATCCTCTGGTCCCCCTGCCTCTGTTCTTTCTCCCTTTCCCCCTCTTGGTGAGTCCAGCACACCATACATCTGCCGCATACAACATCTTCGGAATCACTACTCCTTCATACAGCTTCCTCATCATCTTTCCTCCTACTCCCTTTGCTGGTCTCATTATTCATGCGCACGCTTGGATGTACTTGGTCCCTTTCGCGAGGGCGTGGGCGGCCTGTTCCCTGAAGCGCAGTTCTTGGTCGATTATGACCCCCAGGAATTTGTGTGAAGGTGATGGTTCGATTCGGTGTCCTTGGATGACGACGGGGGTTCACGGTACCAGCATTTTGCGGCCCCTTCTTGAGGGATCTGGTACCCGCGTTCTCGATACGCATATTAGTGTGGTTTTGTCTAGCTCAAACTCTGCGTTCTGCTTCTCACTCCATTCCAGTGCGCCTCCTGGTTTCTCCATTAACTCTTTCAGCTTCTCATTAGCTTCCTCAAAACTTTTCCCCCTTGCTACTAGTGCCACGTCATCGATAAAGCCCAGCGTTAATGATCCCTCTTGGGGGCGGGCGATGTCGAGGAGGTCTGTGTTGTAGAATAAGAACTCGATGATGGATAACGGACAGCCTTGATCTACGCCGTTGTCTACTCTAAATGTGTCAGATTGAAAGTCGTCGAAAATGAGTGATGTGGTGCGGTTTTCGAGACGACGTTTGAGCCAGTCTATGTATTTGTGTGGTAGGCCTCTTTTGTGCATGTTGTGGAGGAGTCGCGTGATGACGACACTTGGAAAAGCCGCCTTTACATCTAGAAAGAGCATAGAAACATATTTGTCAGTAGGTTTAGCCCATGAGTCCATAGTGAATTTAGTGAGAAGGTGCAAGGAGTCAACTGTGGAATGTCCCGGTCTGCCGCCAAAATGAGAGTCAGGGAGCATGTTGTATTCTTCGGCAATGAATACAAGATCCTCTGCTACACAGGAGGATAGGATCTTCGCTAGCGTGTCAAGGAGGGTTATAGGGCGATAAGACTTGGGGAGGGTATAATCCGCTCTCCCCAGTTTTCTTAAGATGATGGTTGTCGAACGTTTCCAATCTTCGGGATAGATCTTGAGGGTAAACGTGGCGCGGAAAATGGGGCCAAGGTGGGGTGCAATTAAGTCTTTGGTGTTGGTGAAGACTGCGTTGCTGATACCATTGGGGCCTAGTGCTTTGTAGGCTGCAAGTCTGTTGATTGCTCTGAGGATCTGTTCGTTAGAGATGTTAGTGAATGCGCAGACTGGTTCTAGGTACTCGAAGTTCTCTGGTATGTGATCCTGGTCTGGTTGCTGCCGGAAGAATGTCCGGTATAACAGCTCGCTTTTACCAGCGTTGTCATCTACGTTGGCAGCGCCTGCCGAGGCTCTGAGGGTTGGGATGCGGGAGCGGAAATGATCGGCCGACTCGTCCACGAGGTAATGGTGGGCAGTCCATATGCTGTTGCTGTCAATTGACTCTAGATACTCCCTTCCAATGATCAGTTTTCGCTTGCTTGATCTTTTCAGTGAAGCTGTTGCGTGTGAGACAGTAGGTTTTGTGTATAGGGTCGTCTGGGGTGCGGAGTTTGCGTTTGGCTGATCTTGCGAGTTTCCTAAGGTCCTTATTGCCTGTGTCGAGTTCTGCGGTCCACCATCTCTTGGCGAATGGTGAGGGTCGCGTTTTGGGAACTAGCTTCTCGACTACATTAAGTAGGATTAGCTGTAGTTGCTTGAGGTGTGCGTGGAATTCTTCTGTTGATTGAATCTCGGCTGGGGGTGGGATTTTCTCTAGCTCATCTGCGAGCGCTTCATGGAAAGCCGGCCATTCAGTTTTGCGGAAGTTCCAGCGTTGCGGGGGGGTTCTGGTCGACGGTGAGGTCGAGGGTGCTAATGATGGGAAAATGGTCAGTGTTAACTGGGCGTATTTCTTCCTCGACGTCGCAGTATATGAACGCCATTAGCATTCCTGCGCTACAAAATACGTTGTCTGGTCTCATGCGACTTTTGGTATTGGTCGACTCTAGGGTGGGTTTCCCTGCTTCTAGTACCATAGATAGGCTGTATTTTGTCAGGAGATTAAGAAGGACTGAGGCGGCTGCTAGGTGTGGTCCCGTAAATAGCTGGATATTCGTCAGCGATTCCCACAATGGGTCATGGCGGTTGAAATCGCCTAGCCAGATGAGCTGGGCGTTGGGTGTGTTGGCGGTTTCGTACTCGTGCGTGAGTTTGTCGACGTGCGTTTCGAGTGCTTCAAGGGTTCTGGAGTGGTGCTGAGTGTTATAGATATTGTATAATAGAATCTTGCCGAAGGGGCCTGTGAGTTCAATGACAGTTACATACATCAGCGTGGTCGAAAGGAATGATGCGCCAGCTGTTCTTGGATATTTTCTTGCTAATATATATGATGGAGTGTGAAGGTTGAGCGTCGTTTCGTCCGTGACAAGATGGGTATATAGCTTCCCAGCGTGAGTTTCCGGGGGATAGATTGACGGGGTTGATGTATGGTTCCTGGATGCAAGCGATGTCGTATTTGTCCGGGTCGAGCTCTCTAAACATGTGTTCTTGCGCTGCTTGTGCACTGTGGAGATTCTGTTGCCAAATTCAAAGGTTTCCACTGATCTCGTTATTTCTTGATTGGTCGTCTCTATTCATTGGGGTCGTGAGGGGGAGAAACTGCCAGGAATACTCGATGCATTGGTGGGTGGGCTGGGTGCGGTGCGGTGATGGGGAGTCAAAGGGGTGCAGTGAGAGCTGTTGCTGCTAGGGGGGAAAGACAGTGAGGTTCCGGTGGGGGGGGTGGGTTGTATCTTCTGCATCATTATTGTTCTCGTCATCTGACCATCCGTTTTGTTCTTTCTGCGACGGTGGGATGGGGTATGTCCATTTGTCGAGGCGTTGTTGATGGGGTGGCCAGCCATTGTCTCTTGTGCCAACTTGAGTTGGGGCGCGTCCCCGTGAAACTCTGCCCTTTCCTCGTTCCACTCTTGTCCATTGGTTGCGTCCTGTGTTGTTGGATTGGGTTCCGAATTCCGCGCCAGTTGCTGCTGGTTGTTCATAGCGCGTGAGGGTGCGGGGTAGCTGCTGTTGGTAAGATCCTCCTAATATTTCCCAGGATTCTGGGTCACTTTCGACTGGGAAATATTTGTATTGAGCTTCTTCTACGTGTTCGAGGAGTTTTGCGCTGCGTTCCGCGTACTTCGGGCAATCTCTGCTCCAGGCTGCATGACCTGCTTGGTTGCAGTTGATGCATCTCTGGCGTTCTGATTCGCCGGAGGTGATGGTGCAGTCTGAAGTGCGGTGGTTCTTTGCGCACGTTCCACAGATGTCTTCTTCATTTGGGCAGTTGGTGGCGATGTGTGCATTAGTGAGCTGTTGGCACTTGAGGCATCGGGTTGGTTCTGGAAGAAGCTTGCGCATTGAGATCTTTCTGGCTTCGATGGTTAGTCCCTGCTTGATGGTCCTATTGGCATCTTCTCTGGTGGCGCATGCAATGATGCAGAATGCCGTTCTCTGTCCTGGGTTATGTCTGTTGGTGGGTTTTAGCCACTTTGCTCTGATGATGGCTCCGGGGTTGAGACCGCTTCGTTTCTCTGTCTCCTTAAGGGCTTCAGTGGATTCTGGGTTGAAGGTCGTTGGGACGTATTCTGCTACTACCTGGAAGGTTTGCTCCTTGATGATCATGTTGCTGCCAAATTCCTGGGCGAAGGCTTTGCCGTTGAGTGGAGAGTTGATCCAAGTCTTGGTTTCGAGGGCGTTGACTTCAAATAGCGCGCCTCCGTGTCTGAGCTTGCATATGCTGGTGAAGTCAGCGTTTACAGGGACATCAAACCCTTTCTTTCTGAGAGAGTCTAGAGCTAGTGAGGCTCTCTTGACTAGCTCGACTTCAGAGAGGTCCGTTAAGCCTGAGGTTTCACCTATCATTTGCTTGTCCAGCAGGATTTGCTTCGTTTGCGCTTCACTTTTGGCTAGAACACTGGAGGCGGGTCTGGCTGTGTTTGATTGCAGGACCTTGGCGTAAGTGTTGGTGTTGTCCGTCTGAGTGGTGTCCTTGACTAGCTCGACTTCAGAGAGGTCCGTTAAGCCTGAGGTTTCACCTATCATTTGCTTGTCCAGCAGGATTTGCTTCATTTGCGCTTCACTTTTGGCTAGAACACTGGAGGCGGGTCTGGCTGTGTTTGATTGCAGGACCTTGGCGTAAGTGTTGGTGTTGTCTGTCTGAATGACTCTTGTTAGCACCTCCATCTTTGCGTCATGCTTCTTCGCTGTTTCCTCCAATCTTTCTAATGGTTCTGTCAGCCGTTTGATCATGGCGTCTGCTAGGAGTCTAGTTTTCCGGTCGTGGTCTGTCTTGATGAGTAGGATAGCGACTGCGCGGATGATGTCTACGTTCATGGGTGAGAGGGAGTGTGCTTAGACAGTGAAGTCTAGCAAGGTTGTGACCAGGGAGTCGATAGTGATTTCAGCGGCTGGGGTGATGAAAAATCTCTTTTCGAGTTCTGCTCTTGCTGTTTCTTCATTGATTATGGTAGAGTTATTCGCAGGATTATTGATTAGTTCGGGTATAGATCTATTGGGAGGGCGGAAAGTTGGTGTGCCTCGTTTGGGTCTTGACTTTGGGTCTTGGGAGCTGGGCCCTGGTTCTGCTGACATTTGTTTGTATGGAATATGTAAAGTGGGAAAAGATAAAGAGGAAGGAATATGGACGATAAAGTAGTATTAAGTATGAAAAGAGAAGATTCAGACAAGGGTTTGAGGAGGTTTGGGGCACCATTGGGCGCGGTGTCGGGTTCAGGGTCCGGGGTCTTCAGATGAGTGCCACTTGGTAGCTGACCAAGAAGCGTGTTATGATGAAGACCTCATTGCAGTCTCAGTTCTGCAACACGTTGCTGGCCTCCACCTACACCTAAATCATCACAAGACTGTCTCTGTGTCCCTGACTTCCTCATATTCTTGTTCGTCGATGTCAAGCTTCACCCTTTCATCTGGCATGACAAATTTGCTGCAGCACATCCACCCCATTGCCAGTACAATCGGCAACTCTGAGTTTCTGAACTTGGTATGCCACGAGCATGACATGTTCCCACATGGTCAACTTAACCCCCAACTACGCTTCTCCTTCTCCCACTCTCATGGACTGTTGTAAGTTTTCTATATATTCAGTTGTTTGATGTTTCTCATCAATCCTACCTAGAACATGCCTGAAACAACATGTCCTGCGTGTAGCAAAAAGCCTGTATCATTAAGTGGCTATAACCAGCACCTTGTGAAAACCACCAATCCTGCCTGTCGTGATCTCTACATTCACTCACAGCAATTCCATGCCAATCTGCCTACTCAAGTTCCCCAGGATGAAGATCAGGACATGGATATTGGAGATGCGTCTGACCCAGATCACTTGCCACTGGAGTTCGAAGGTGATTTTTTCGGGACGTATGCTGAGGATGAGCTTGAGTGGCCAGATGATGGGGGAGCCATGGGTGATGTGCCCACAGATGAAGAGGACTTAGGTGATGACGGTGCCCATGACGAATGGGAACCTCCATTGGTACCATTGGCTCGCAATCCACATGAGGGAGATGATGAAGATAACGACATCTGGGACCAACATACCCCAGACGCACAAGATCCTCATTACAGAGTAGAGGAACACCTTCGCGAACATGAAGATGCACCTATAGTTGTCCAATACCCCAACCAACAAGCTGGACAACCCATCAACCCAACCAAGCAATTGAGTAACACAACTTATCACACACAGCTCATTGGCTCAGGCCCAGATAATGTACATATATATGCACCATTCACTTCGAAGCTGGACTGGGAGATGGCTCGATGGGCCAAATTACGAGGCCCCAGTTCAACTGCATTTTTGGAGCTCATTTCTATCGAGGGTGTAAGTTTATTATTGATTTTGAAGCTGCGAGGATTGGTCTAATTATTATATGTCCAGCTTAGTGACACCCTCGGCCTCATCAGGCATTCGACCAGAGTATGACAAAGATGTAGCTAGCTTTATTTAATATATAATATCAAAAAAAAATATCACAATTGCAGATCACATGATGAAGGAATGGATAGGTAGACTACATTGGTGGGATCTCCCAATGCTATAATATTGGCAGACCTATTGTACCAAGTTATGATCTACTAGCACATTGTTGTGTTATTGTCAAATTAATCTACTCTTACATTGGCAGCTTCCAAATGCAGAATATATAATCACTGACAGTGTGCCAGCACATGATACTAGATTATCATGCTGTAGCAAGGTGCCAATTATCTACCCAATATATCTGACTTTACATAGGCAGCTTCCTATGGCAAGATCTGTAAGTGCTAACAGGGTGCCAGGGTATGATATCCAGCTATCATGCCATAGCAAGTTGTTGATCTTCTACCAAAGACAGCTACTGTTATAGGGGCAGCTTGGAGCGGCAGGATCTGTAATTGCTGACTGTGTGCCAGGGTATGATACAAGATTATCTTGCTATAACAAGGTGCTGATTATCTACCTAATATATCTAGCTTTACATAGGTAGCTTCCAGTGGTGGGATCTGTAATAGCTGACAGTGTGCTGTGATATGATATCTACTTGTCATGTCATGGCAAGCTGGCGATCCTCTACCAGAGACAGCTACTGTTACATGGGTGGCTTCTGGTGGTGGGATCTGTAATAGCTGACAGTGTGCTGTGATATGATATTTGATTATCACACCATAGCAAGCTGTTGACCTTCTACCACATGTACCTACTGTTGCACGGGCAGCTTCCAGTGGCAGGATCTGTAATATCTGACAGCATGCTGTGATATTATATCTGATTATCACACCATAGCAAGCTGTTGACCTTCTACCACACCCACCTACTGTTGCATGGGTGGCTTCCAACAGCAGGATCTATCATTACTAACAGGAAGTCAAGTTCTGACACCGAGTTATCTCGCTGCAGCAGGTTGGTGATGTTTTAGTCAAACATAGTACATATGATTCTCATGCAATACAATGACAGATGGAGCATTCATGAGTGGCATTAGGATCTCAGGTCTTAGTACAGATAGTACAGTAACGACAACAATGAATTAAGTAGTGCCTGTGGCAGATCGTTCTTGAAGGATAGCACGTTTCTCCCGAATTTTGGATAGCGCGCTGTTTTTGCTTATACATCGCTGCGAAGAGGAAGAATTAGGGAAGATACGACTGTGAAAGACATTGACTTGAGAGTATGAGAATGAAATTGATCACTGACCGAGTCCACCACGTCATCAAGTCAACTACTTCCTGACTTTCATCAGGATCTTCCAACAGATCAAGAATGCTATGATAAAAGTTCTCGGAGTCCGTAACCGTGTCGGTACGCGAAAATACAGATGATGAGCTTAATGAAAACCGAACCTAAAAACCAATCAGTATGAGAGGCATGAATTTTCAAATTTTCACCGCGCCTGCGTGGCAATATAAGCCAAGGACACTTTAGTCACGGACTTCATGCCGTGAAGATATGCGTTTCCAGAGCGCGTAGCTTTGGGCTCCCTATCCACGGAGCTTGGAGACGTAAAAACGTGCTTGAAACCCTGCCGAAAAAACAATCTTGTAATGAGTGGTGATTATATTGCCGACAACAAACTCACGAAGATGAGTATCTCGCTCCTTAGTAAACCAGTCCAAGGATCTTCGGGATCATAAACATACCCAGCATATAGAAACATGGGCCATTGGTCACCACGAACTGCGGTTTCACCGCTTTTGAGGTTCTGCTTGGTTCTGACAAGTGATTTAACGCTTAGGTGATTAAGTAGGAAAAAAATACATACTCTACATTTGACCAGTCAAGGCCTGCCGGGCAGAGCAACGCGCCAGTCACTTCATGATTGAAGCCACGGTCAGACTTGATATTTCGGGAGAGAGGCGGTATAAGTGCCTGTCCTCTAGGAACAAGCCATTCGAGGACGGCAGATTTAAGAGTCTTGGTGTCGTCGCCTCGCGCACCAGACGCTCCTTTACCCATCTGCCAGAAGGTGATTATGATGACATTACAGTATTAAAAACTTACTAGTTCTCCCACGTGAATGATATCCTCATCTTCGCCATTTGTCAAACGATCTAAAAGACCAGGGTAGGAATCTACTAATTCCAAGAATACCCTGTGTTCCCGGCGAACACTTAAATTGAAAGCGTTGTAAGGGGTCAATGGCATTTAATCGTCACAATTATACTCACTCGGCTGGATAATTCTCGATTGGAGAGTCTTGCAGTTCTTCGAGTCGGAGTATGCCTGCGGTCAGAAGGGCAGGATAGTTACACAGTGCGAACACAGTACGACCAAAATGTCGACCATGAAGAACCAGGGGGTTTGATGAAGTCCTATTTGAGGCAAAGTCAGCAAGGTAGGATTACAACAAGTCAAACACAACCTACGCCTTTTTACGCGGGCCCGAATGAAGCGCTGAAGCACTACGCTTGCGCGAAGGTTCAACAGACGGATGATTTTCATCGTCGCTCATACTCGAGTTTAGGAATTGAGAGGCTGAGATAGCAGTAGCTTCATGAGATGCTTTATATACTGTCGAATAGGCAGTAGCAGAAACTTTACCTTCTGTCCGCTGTAGATATCGTGACGGCATCGAAAGTGTGGTTCGATCGCCATTCCGGAACTGGAAAAAAACCGCTGTCCTGGCACTGACAGCGGACGGGTGCATTACCATCGTGCGTTTATACATGAGTCAGGCTGGCACTGTTGCCGCAATTATCAGCATCATCATGTCGAGCAGCCTACCGATTGTCTCTCGGACGCCGGACTCGCCCAAGAATATGGAACAATGCTTCAGTGTCGAAAAAAATGTCACGCTCAGGTGAGCTCTTCAATATGACATGCACTACAAAACTTTTGAACAGGTAAACCTTACAGGATTCAACTGTCCTCATTAGGTGCGCTCAGAGGCATCAACAACGCAGAAGACATACAAATCAGCATTGATTGCAAGTGAGTAAGGTTATAAAGATCATCTCAGAATGACTTAGCGTGCAGGCAAATCCATCAAAACAGAAATCTGATTGATAGAGGGGCGCAGACTGCAGGTGAGACTTAAAATTCTGATGCGGGAAACTGTACGAAAAATCACCTAATCTCCAATGAACAATGCATAGGGGAAGAATCTGATCTGCATCTCGTCAAGGAACAACTAAGGAACGCAGAAAACAAGATTGCTTACCTTGCAGATAGGGTGATGACGTACAGGAATAGATGGCTAGAAGAATACTACCGCGCCAACAACCTTGAATACCATATGCCCTCTGGCATCCACGTTGTTGACCCTCCTCAAATTCCAGTGGGTGCTTCTTCTCCTACCTTCTTTCCCTGCTACTTGTACGGGGATGATGAATGTTCAGAACGGGAAGAGGATAATGGCAGAGAGTGTCTTTGAGTTCTGCAGGTATCATGTCTGAGCCGTTACTACTAGAAGTTAGGATAGGGGAACGTACCTATTTTTGATCGTCAACCAAAGTCTCATTGTACTTAGAAGGGTCCTGAGGCTACTCGTGATCACACTTCATGGGCATCCATATTGGTCGTGAATTTCTGGCTGTTCCAGAATAGATTCAGTATCGGCATCGGTGACGCTGTTGCTGGTCCCAAAGGTCATGGGCTTCATCACGCAGCGTATTGGCGAGAAGCAGCCGGTCGCGGAGATCATCGAGGAGGCATATCACGACCGGCTGAAGGCAATGCCTGGTGTCAATCTTCGTTGCCGGTCTGTTAAAACCTTCAACAAAAATAACAAACCAAACAACGCTACTGGTCAGCAGTTCCTGTGCTCAGAAGGCTGGTTCAGTAGTTGTTCAAAGGAGTGGTCTGACCCTTGTAGTACTCCAAACACTTCGAGTGGTTGAAGGTTTAGATGGAGGTGTGAAAAGACGAAGCTGCACATGGAGCTAACTGGAATGAATACTGGACTGGAATAGAGATAGAGCAGAGTGACAAGGTTCCAGGTGAACAATGTCAAGGAAGATGATGATGATGAATGAGGACTGAAAAATGCGAAGCCTATCTGAGGCTTCAGAGGGGAATGGACATGGAATGTGAACTGGATGAGTTTATTTCTCTGTAGCTAAAGTACAGGGTTTATATAGAGTAGAGTACCTGCGTACGTCTGTGTATGCAAAGCAACGCTCCAGGCAATGAGTAGGGCAATGAAGAGGGCAATGAAAGGGGGGAATGGAATGAATGTGCTGCGCTTCAGGGGTAATGACTGAGCAATTTCGAAAAATAGAACAAATCCTATGCAGAATGAGTCATAAAATGGAGAATGAGTCATAAGGACAAAGAATGAGTCAGAGAATGAAAAAGCGATGATAAAGCAGGGCTGTGACCATTACAAACCATGACTCATGACCTGAGTCATCATGACCAATTGCTATGCAAGCATGACAAAGTGCTGTGCGGTGATGATGCAAGAGCTGTGACGCAGCAATGACGCAGCATATGATGCCATGATGGTGTGATGATCCGAATGCTCTGCTGCAGAGATGTCATGTGGTTGTTGGTGCAGAATGTCGACATGCAGGGATCATGGGATATACACAGTCTGTAAGACGCTTCCCCAGCATGATAAAGGGATTGGTCATCTGCATAGGGACTTGGTTGTTTGCAATCTCTGGTGAGCGTTAGGATGGAATGGCATGGTGTCCACAGTGATCATGAAGGTGAGGTGCGAGTGGATAATGGTTTGAATGGTTCGACGAATATAAACCGCTGAAGAGGATTGGAAATGGTAGGGTGATGAGGACAGGATGAATAAAGACGCGGTTTTCAACGTATTGGTGCAATTTGGCATGGTCTGGCTGATGCTGAGGTTGTCTGAGAGTGTAGTGGGTGAAGATGGGAGAGCGTTGGAAGCGTGTGAATGGGGGATAGGTGAATAAACCTCGTTGAATGCAAAATGCCATAAAAATGCGGGATGCCGTAATACTGTTGAAAATCGCTAAAAAATCGAAAAATTAAAGGAAAGGAAGGGAAACAAATGAAAAGGTGAGTAAGGAATGATATGGGAAATGAAGATATAAATAAAAAAACCATGTTCTCGCTACCAAACATGTTTGGTGCGTGACACCGGTATGACCATCCGAGAGTCGCCTGAAAGCAAGCCAGAGCGGGAGCTCGATCGCGCTCGCAATGACTAGGGTCGGTACGCACAGACGAACCTGAAGGATGACAACAACGTGAAGCAGATGATCACAGAGGACTTTGAAAGTCTCTAGACTCATAACTATAGGAGAACATTAGTACTGCTCAGAACTCAGACAACGGTTGTATCGACATACCAGCGTAGCGGATTACGGCAGCTGAGTGTTATCGTTCCTTGGCGGCCAGCTTCGTGCACTGCCGCGCATAAACACCCGAACTTGAGTGGGCGCACCCTTGGCGTGTCCCGCCGTTATAATAAAGGTCCATTAATTCCTCAAATGACCAGACTTATTACTAACAACAACTAACATACATGCCCAACCTTTGACTTAGTACTAAGTCCATAAGATCTATATGCTCGTTACTCAAGAGAATAATCTAATCTAATCTAATAATATAACAACGATTAACGTATCAGCAATTGTGAGATATAGGCTGGAAAGAAGTTCAGTGATAGAAATGACGCAGATGATATAGTGAATGACAATTCAAACTCAGACAGAACTCAGCTTACTTAGTAATCGGGCATTTCCGGGCTGGGTCTGAATGTGTAGTCATTCAGTATATCAATCGCGCTCTTCCCCTAAAGGTATCTCTTTCGACTTCCATCGTATACATTCCTTTAAGTTAGTTTTAAACAGATAAATCGTATGGTAACATTGGTTTGTAGTAGTAGTATGTGACTGTAGAGTAGTACAGCGTGATTCCTTGAATTTGAGATCTGGCGGCTGTCGCTGCATGATGTATAGTACCTACTATGTGGGTGGGCGGCGGGACTTCGCAATTTAAATGTAGTACCCACTATCCAAAACCGTAGCGGGCGGGCGGGACGTGACAACTTATTTACCCGCGCCATCGGTCCACAATGCCCACAAAAGAACATTGTTTGCGCCGTCTGCATGGTGCACTGTCCACAACTTGTCACACTAGTAGTATGTCCACAATTAGTCATTCACTATAAATACTGATCATGCGCATTCGTAGGTTCTTCTTTCTACTCTCACTTATCTACATCGATACCTATAGCTAGCAAAATATAGGATAGACTTTTGAATAGACTTTTGAATAGACTTTTGAATAGACTTATTGTCACAGTATGTTATGTTTTGGTTTCCTTACAGGAACTTCATTACTGATTTAGAGTACAGGCAGGATAATGTCTACCAAACGTGCCGCACCAAGCTCGGATGCACTCGAACCGGCCTCGAAGCGCATGCGAGACAGAAATTATGAAGGTAAGCCGTGATAGTATACACGAGCCGTCGTTTTCGTCATTGCTAAGTATGAACGTTATACAGGCAATTCTCATCCAGCGCCATCGCCGCTGGCAGATCGAGGCGCATGGCGCATTCTAGCCCAATTCCTCGAAACCGAGATGAGTTACGGCGAGATGGAAGAGAAACTATCTTCGTACCTCGGCGATCGATACCTTGCGGACGATTGGAAGGACGCCAAAGCTACTCTCTTCTCCGGTGAAGACGATCTCGGAGCCTGTTTGAGCAATCTCGAGATCTTAAGGAAGAAGTACATACCCCGCCCTGTAAGTAAATCTTTCACATTCTACGGAATGTATACTAAATAGTTGTAGCGAAAGAATATATATCTCGACATTGAGGCAGATGAGGGAGATGACGAAGAAGACGAAGAGGAAGACGGTGACGACAACGAAAACGACAAGCAGGATCAGAGGGGCTCTTCTGCACGATCGCCGAAGGTCACGGTCATTCCAGGACCGTCAGCCAAGGATACGTTGTGCAGAAAGATTGATGAGATCTACAACAACGCGACAAAGGCCTCCAGTTCCTCAAGAAGCCGCATTTCTTACAGAGCTGCCTGGTCCCCCACCACGCTCGAGAGTAGAATGTATCTGCTGCATGTCCATAGTATGTCCATTATTTCATCGTGTACCATGTTGCTCATCACCCGGTAGGAACTGCTGTGGTCTATATTGCTGAATATCTTCAGAGTAAAGGATTCTCCGTGACTGTGTCGCCTTGGCTGCCTGGGCAGCTCTACGTGGTCTCGGATAGCCCCAGAACTATCGCATCATCCCTTCCGCCCTCACATAAACTCTCAGTAAAAGACTATCATCGCATCTCAGATGAAGAACGCGTCGCGGTGGAACGTTCAACCATCAAATTTCCCAACCCCTCGTGGGTAAGGGTCAAATCTGGCATGTACAAGGGCGCCATAGGCTATGTCTTCGACCCAGATCAGTTGGACCTTTTTGTTGATGTCTTAGTCGCCGTTCGAGAGTTTCCCTATTCAATGCCTTCGGGATCTGAAGCTCTTCTCGACCGCTCTCGCCTTCCGAAGGACAAGACAGTCACCGACATCATTCGTAGTGGCGAAATTATAGGATGCTCGTACAAAGGACAGCGATACTACAGGGGACTGCTCCTAAGGAAATTCCATCGCTATCAACTAGAACTTGTCGCTTGCCCTCACGCCGACGATGTTAGACTGCATCTGCAGTCCGGGTTTGATACACCCTTCGTCAAGAAATCCATCGTGGCATTCTCCATGCAGTTTTTGCGTGTAGGAGACGCGGCCAGGATTATCGCAGGAGCAGTTCAATCAGAGATTGGCACGGTCATGTCGATAGATCATGCGTTTGGTGGGTCCGCGCGCATCGAATTAACCTTCGACGGACATCGGAAAGAATTGGAAGCTCGACTTGAGGACATGGAGCGCGTTTTTTGGGTTGGAGACGCGGTTCGAGTCGTAGCAGGTTCATACCTGGGTTTAGAAGGCCATGTCATTCAAATGGACGAGGAGTTGTTTCGCGTTTGCCAACGGGTCTCCATGGAAGAGGTAATATTTTGCGCAAATAGAAAATCTACAACTGACACTCGGTGCATAGGTGCAAGTTTCAAAATATTACTTAGACCGTCGTCATCAGACATGCACGACACAATCATACCTACCATTACATCAACATTTCGAACCTCCCCCCGAGTCTCAATCTCTAGAAATTGGGGATTACATAGAGGTTCTTGTGGGAGAGCACATGGGGAAGCAGGGTGTCGTGACCTGGTCTCCCATTGGAGGAAGCCAACTGTGGTTCCAGGACGAGTCTCCTCAGACGTTGACTTCGTATTATACGAAGCACTGTTCGGGGCTTCCAAGTATCCAAGTTCCTGTGACATTTGTTCAGCGGACGCGCCTACCCCAGACAATTAAATTCACGAAGGAAAAAGGTTATGACATCAAGCCTGGAGACGTCGTGAGTGTCGCGCGTGGGCCGGAGTATCAGACGAAAGGGGTTGTGCAGAACGTTGACTTCCTAAAGGCTCGCCTAACACTACTGTCTGAGAGTGATCACTCGCTTGTAAGTGAATTCAACTTGACTCAGGCATGTCTGACTTGGAACAGATTGACGTCCCAATTGGATTTGTGACGAAAATACTTAACGCGTCCTTGGATTCTTTCAACAAAGTCATCGGCCAAGAAGTATTCGTGGTTGGAGGTGACCGGAAGGGTTTCCGAGCCACCTTATATGGCGTTGGGGGCCAGAATTGCACCGTTGCTATCAATGGGCAGGCACGCACCACGCTCAAATGCAAGGATGTTGTAACCAAGTGAGCAGCGCGCACATCGTCGTAGTCATTTAATAATTTTTCGTTGTTCAGGTACGGAATGAGATTAAATGGTCTCATGCTAGGAGAATCGGACTTGATAGAGTTCTGTGACCTGCGAAAAAGATCTTACTTGGTGTCACAACCACGAAGATGCATCACGCCTCCTCCTGTCCCAGTTCCCTCCAACTCGTCTGATTTTATTAGCGCAGCTCTCACCCCATCATCATCCAATTGGAGTGCCTGGAATCTCGGCCAGGATATCAACGGTGCGAATGATCCGTCACCGGGCGTCGATCTCAGTTCATCGACACCCGACCCATGGACCGTCGATGCACAGGACATCCAGGATAGCATAGATGCCAGAGCGGAGAAGCTCAAAGACAGTGGTGAGTCCGCCCCGGAGATATCGCATCAATTTTTGCTCATTTTATTACAGGGCCTCTACCTTGGTTCATGAACAGAGAGTTTTCTACGCTGTTCCTTACATATCACGCGATATTTGCAGTCTCACTGAGATTCAATCACGCCAAGCTCCACAAACGATTCGTATCAACGGCCTGTCCTGATCCATTCTGCGGTGCGAACGGACCCGCACCCGAGGATTGCGTCGCGGTATTTTGTACATCCAATCGTGCAGGTGCTGCGCTTGAACATTACCATATTCCTGCCAAGGATCTGAGTCCAGCTCCTCCACGAAAAAAAAACCAAGAATGTCTCATTCTAGATGGCAATTATCGCGGTCAGATTCTAACTATTTCGCAGTGTAACGTCGGTAAAAAGACTGCTCGGTTTACGATTAAGGACATTACTATTACCTTACGTTTTGATCAGATATGTCTTGTGCAACGT
>JABBWA010000308.1:0-55507 GCA_016628065.1 Suillus lakei | reverse complement strand
CAAAGGAACGGTGAGCTTCCATCTCATCTAACGGTGTCTTCCATTTATAACGTGGACTCTGAAGGCCTGTAGATAATGATAGATACGTTCGGTACGCACCCGATAATCCAAAGAAGGTATGTCTCGGCGCCCTGTTAGATGTTATTCAGGAACCTCTGAACTTTTTCGACATGTAGACACGTTTCCACTATGATGGTAAGCGGCCGGTGCACTGAATATGTCCGAAGGCTCACCGCGTCTATCTGTCTATCTCCTTCATCACACGATTAGATGATACGTATGTTTTCATTTTCAGTCATTCATGTTCAATCATACTGATGTTTTCTTTGATGATCAGGGTGTAGTAGTAGTTGTTGTTATTGGATATATCTTCTGGGCCTAAAGGCAGATGTTGTACTACCAAGGGGATCACCGAGGCAATGCGAGGAGTCATATTCCAGTTCTTTGGGTCTAATCATGGGATTTTGCTATGACGGAGTCGCAGAGCTTGAGACCTCACAGATGACCCTTTTAGACTCCGCGATCGCATGCTTGAGTTAACTTAATTGCCACGAGTCCTGCCAGGTTCTGCCTGACTTTGATCCGCCTGCTTATCTGCGGCGCGCGTGAACTGTAGAAATCTGTTTCTACCCACGAGGTGTAGATTTATTGGTGAGAAAGACAGCTTGGTAGCATGTGCTGAAGAGATTTGAAGAGATAAGTGGATGGCCGCAGTCTTGCTCAACTCGGTGGGAGTCTATCCAAGCTTATCGATCCTTCACGAAGGGAAACCCCGGCACAATATTAACGTGCACCAGCGATGATAGGATATGCTTGCCATTGGATCACAGGTATAAATCAGCTCTGTGTCCGAGAAGTAAAATGTATTATACGTGCTCCGTGAATTACCGGTCAATCTCCCTCAACTCATCAGTCAACGTTGGGAACGTATGGCTCTACCAGCATCTTGCTAAACTCCTTCAGCTTCTCTGGACCACGGACTTCTTCCGTTAGTAATGGCAGCTGAACGATGTGGAAGAACTCGTCGTAGAGCTCATGGGCCTCGGCAAGATACTTTTGCTGCATCTTTCTCCGTACTTGACAATGCTCGCAGTTGGATGCTAGATCAAAATTAGCACTACACTATGAAGAGCAGTAGCATGCACTTGCATGTCTTGGGAAAGAGCAACTGATTGACGACGATGTTATGCGTGTCGATCTCGTAAGCCGTCAGTTCCTGAACGAGACGCTCCGTCTCGTACAGTGACAAGAACTCAGATATACAAACGCAAACGAACGTGGTCTTTTCCTGAAAACAATGAGTTAGTTTCCAATATGTTCAATGACGAGGCGTACAGGGTCCTTGAATTGCGTGTTGACTTCGTTAATCACAGCGCGCATAGACTCTAGCTTTGCGAACATATCCTCCTGAGAATCCTGCTGGCCACCCATCATGCTTGACATCTGTCTGATCATGGGTCCGAATTGACCGCTGAGCGTGCTGAGTTTACCCAGCGCCTTCTCCAATACCGTGGGGAACGAAAGAAAACGCAGGGTATGACCTGTTGGTGCGGTATCAAACACGATGACCGAATATTCCATCGACTTGACGTGTCTGTGAAGACGTTGTCTTGTCAATCCATGGAAGTTGAAAGCTAGATGACGAACTTCATGATCTCAGCAAAACTCATTGCTTCGTCAACACCAGGAATAGCGAATGCAAGATCCTGCATCATCGAGCCCATCATACCGTTCGAATCAGCTTGGGTCGAGAAGTGTTAGCAGGATAGGAATGGTATTGTGAGAGGTCAACGCGCACATTGCTCGACCATCTCCTGGATTGCACTTGTAGGATCGATTTCCATAGCGGACAAGTTATCGAATCCATTGACCTTTGTCGCGTCTTTGGAGAACTTTTGTCCGAAAGCGTCCGACAGATTATGTGCTGGGTCGGTGGACTAAAGCTGAGAGTGGACATTGGTCTTTGAGACCGTAGATGTGACCACGTACGATGAGCAGCACTGATTCTCTGCATTGAGCAAGCTGGATGGCTAGCGAACACGAGGTGGTTGTTTTCCCTGTACGTATGGATCAGGTTTCTAATAATTCAGACTTAAGGGGCCACGTACCGACACCACCCTTACCACCTGCATCGAGCTCAGTAAAGGGAGCTGGACAAGCAATATAGTGAAGCACACACCGCAGAATATCCATTTCAATGATTTTTGATCCAGAACATTTTGCAGAGTTGGCGGTAACGTTTCCTCTGCCATTTGAGATGTTCGTTTGAAGTCGTAATGAAGATGAGAGTTGCGCGTCTTCAAGTACTGTGAAACCGTGATCAAGCCGCGTTTGGACGAGCAGCCTCTTTCAGCTTCCACATGCTACTGTGACATTCTACACATCAGTAGAATAAAATTGCAGAGTACGTGTTCAACTTTCACTCTGGTTACCATGTCAGAAAACAAATTATCATTCAGAGGTAAGTTACTCAAGATATACCCGTATGAGACAGATTCATATCCCACAACAGCTTTACAACTAGCCAACGAACAACGGACTGCTTACGGTCTCCGGTATAATGACTTCACGCGATACAGGAAGCACTGCGCCAATAGGACGCATCGTCTCCGGTCCACCCTCAAAACGACCCATGGCAAGGGACGAGAGTTCAAGAAACTGCCTCCCTTAAGCACAGATAACATCAAGGATGGACAGTGCGTGCTACTAGATTCACGTTTCACATCAAGAATTAACAAATCTCGGATAGTTTGGAGCTTCTACTCTTCGAGTCAGAACGTGCCTGGGCTTACTCTCAGGATCTCGTCACCCAATCCCTACAGCCACCCAATGAAGACCAAGCTGGAACTTTGCGGCACAGTGCTACAGGACGCTTCCGCCGTGCAGTACACTGGTCAACCCAACTTCTCTCGCACTGTCAATCTCTATATGCATTTTCACGCCTCTCCGCGGAAGGGCTCATGCAAATCACCATCTACACTCTCATCCTCAACGGCCGCTTCCTGCGATACCGGGACAACTTTGAGGACGCGGTGATCCAGCTTAGCGTTGCAAGACACCTTCTCGACGAACTCGCCGATCGTGCTGCGACAAGCAGAGACCAGGCTCTCGCGACGGTCTTTGCAGATGAAATTGGTCCTGAAATCAGGTATTGCGCACATGAGCTTGGACGGGAGAGGGCGTATGATGTGGATGCGATCGCTGCTGAGTTATCAGAGAAACATCGAGGGGAGATCGTCGAGGGATGCGATGCTCTGATTCAGAAGTTCAGGCTGGAAGGAGAGGTGGCTGGGAAAGGTGAGGGGAGGAAAAAGCTGGCGACTTTGATGTGGGAAGGTCAGCCGGTGCCGGTGCGCAATCCGGAGTTGGTGGATGTGTTGCTTAGGGTGCAGGAGGCAGAGGCGAAGATTACGCAGTCGCGTGAGCCTGCTCGGGCAGTGGGTACTAGTGATAAGGGGAGGAAAGGCAAGTCGGGTGGTCATGGGTCCAAGAAGGGCGTTGCTGCATATGATGCTATTCTCCTCGCTCTTAGTGATGCGGAAGAGATGGCCAGGAAACTTGTTGAAGCACAGCAGGTGGGTCACTACCTTCATCGATTCGTATATATCACTAATTGACTCAACACAGAATTCCGGAAGTTCATCCACCTCTGCAGCCGGCACGCGTGATATCCACTTTGTTCACGCTTACATCGTCTATCAATTGCTCTCTCGCCGGATCCAGCGTGACCTCCTCTTAGTCTCCGCTCTCCTCACCTCGCATCGGCCACAGACCTCTGCCAAAGCAAAGAAAGAGCATGTCGACGCACGACTGTATCCCGCGGTCGTCAAGCTCTTGGACACTGTCATCCAAAGTCTTGCCCAGATGCGCAACTTGAGTATCGTAGATGAGAGTCCTGACCTAGCGTCTGCTGTCGAGGCCCGTCTTACATTCACCAAGGCCCGCAAGTAAGGATCGACTTCTTCTGCACTGATTCCATGCGCTGATAGTTTTTCAAGATGTTCTTATCTCGCACAGTGCTATGTAGCAGTGAAAAAATACGCCGAGGCGCTGTCGTTGATCCAACACGCAACTATCTATCTCCGTGAAACGCGTTCTACGCTATCCATATTCTCAGAAGACCCTATCTCCTCCGGATCACCCGCCTACTATCCACTCACGACTTCCGATCTCGATGGTTTAGAATCCATCATCACTCAAGATGGCTTGACGATCAAGAACGAGTGGTTCGCGCACAACGGCGGTTCCATCGATGCGGACAACAAGACGTACAAGAAACCACTGTTTTTCGACATCGCCTTAAACTATGTGCAATTGGATATGGACAGATTGCAGGAGAGAGCTGGGAGGGCGCCTGCACCGGCGCTTGTTCCTGTACAAGCTGCGCCTGCGCCTGCGAGATCCCGTTTGGCGGAGGTGGCGAGACCGGAAACGCCAGAACCCCAGGCGCCTGCGAGAGGTGGACTTAGCAGTTTACTTGAGGGATGGTGGGGGCGGAAGTGAGGTACGACAAGGTGAATTTATTGAGTTGAATAGTGAAATACAGTAAATCATACACAAAGCAAATGGGTAACTAGTCCAACAGCTATCAAAAGAGAAGCTCCACAATTGAATCATTGCGCGATGAACTAAGATGCGAAGGACTCGTCAGTGACGTTCATCTGCAGTTATGAGTCAACTTACTGCTTCAGATGTAGATTCGGAAAATTCGGAATGGCCGCCTAGTTTCTTTGCCTCAGGCTCACTGATGAGACTGATGCTGCGCCCAAGCTTTTGCACCTCCTGCCAGAACTCGGGGTTTCCTGCCTCCTTCAAACACGATTCCTTCAGATCCCTCAGGAAACTGAAAACAATAAGCATTCGAACGCCAAAGTGATCCAAATACTTACGCGTTCCAAGCATCAATCTCGTCCTCCTTCAAACACGTATCACGCATGGCGATCATACACTCAATCATCTCCTTATGCCGCCTCGATGCGAACGGCCTCAACACCACCTCTTTGATGATGACACCCATATCTTCTACAGCCTTCGTCACCACGTCCCCTCGTGCAAGATTTGTCTTGAAGTCGCGCAGCGGGTAGGTCGAACCGATGATACGGCCCGGCGCACGACCAGGGTCCACATCGGGCGATATCGAGCGTTCCGGGGTGGGCAGCGCATTAAAGGGCCGCTTTTCGAGCAGGAGTGGCTCCTGGTCGGATTCTTCTTCTGTCTCAGAGTCTGAAGCGGCGGATTTCTTGGCCGGGCGTGCAAGTTTCGGGGAGACGGGTACTTGGGAAGAGGCGGGCTCTTTGCCTTTGCGTGACACGGCTGGTTTTTTGTCGAGGAGGAGCATGTCGTCGTCTTCGTCCATGGCGCGGACGTGGCCATCTTTGCGGGCTTTTGCGGTTTTCTTGGGCACTGGATGAATGAGATAAGTATGAGTATTGGGTGAGTGATGAAACAGGGGGTGATTGGGTGCGTGCCTTCTTTGACTTTGAACACTGCCTTGCATTCTGTGATTGCGTCTCTACTAGCTTTGAGAGCCCACCGGGGAGGGTTGATGTATTTGAGGAGTTCGGGATGGGGTGGGGGAAGGGGGTTGCTGGTAATGTCGTTGACGACTGCGCTGTGGAAAAGCGCCTGTTTCGTGCGATGGATAGCGGGGTTGTACGACTGGCGGGTGTCGTACCATGGGACTGGTTTACTGTGTAATAACTGGCTCAGCAAAACAAAGCAAGCTTCTGGTAGATAGAAAACACACTCCTCGTCGTCTCTCTCCCCTGAATCCATGATGTCCATGGAGTCAATGAATTTGCCCATGGCTTCGAGCTGATCTTCTGTGGGGAGGTAGGGGTGCTTTGTGACCGATTCACCGTTTTTTGATACGAGGTTCTCAAGCGAGGCGAAGGTGTATTTCCGGACGTCGTCTGCGAAGGGCATCTATCATATTCGACAAAGAGGTTAGTTCAGGTCGAAGGCATGGAAGGACGGAGGCGTACCTGCACCCACAGAAGGAAGTCGATATTTTGATCAACCTTTGGCGCTAAGACGCCCATCTTTGGGTCCATGCCGTCCTTGGAGACCCAGCGCGCGATAGCGAGGACGCCTTTCTCATACATAGCTTCTACTATGGACGAGAGCGCGACCTGCTGCTGTGGCGAACCGGGGTCTGCCCAGATATATTGGACTTCCCCCATCGCCAGCTCCCGGCGGAACTGTGTTTGCGTGAGTTACGCACACGGAAATAAAATAGAGGTACACGTACGTTCTTTGCATGGAAAAACCCGCAGATGTCGATGCCCTTTCTTGTATTCAAGCGCGGGAACTGCCCATCAGGACACGGCACGTAAGTGGATCCGTATTTGAAGCCCCTGATGAGCTCTTCTTTCTCCGCCTTTTCAAGGCTCTTGGTCTTGTCTCCCTCATCGTCACTGCCCGTATCCATCTTATCCTGTTTTTCTCCCTCCTGGGCTGAGCGATCGATGTAATACTCGGAACGTATCTTCAGTTGCGCAAACACTGCCATATCTTCCTCCTCATCGACTTGCATTTGGTCGTCAGTTTTTTCGCGTCGGCCGAATTTCTTCCAGCTCTTCGGGCGTGCAAGGGCTGTGCATTTGCTGGCTTTGACGAGGATTTCGATGGCTTCCTCGGGTCGGACATCGACGTCGCCGAGGCGAAGAACTGTGCCCATGAGTGTGGATTTGGTAAGTTTGATGTCTGGTCTGGCGATTTCTTGGAGGGCAAAGACACATGTTCCGACTAGGCCGTTGTCAAGGGCTGAGGTGAGCTTGTGGTAAAATGCTTCGTTTTCAACCTGGCAAGAAAGGAGGTTGGATATGAAAAGTTGGAGGGGAGGGAATGTACCTTGATGGAAGACTTGTCCTCCTCGTGGAATGGGAATTCGTCATCGTCAAAGTCGATGCCACTGATGAAGTATAAATCACGACGCGAGCCGAAAATTGAATGGGTAACTTACATGACAGTGAGAGATATAGCAAAGGCATTTATTTTCTTGACAGTCGCCTCCCAGTCCTCGATTTCCATTGGACTCTGGCCATCTGTCACAATGACGATTTTACGCGTCCATGTGCGCTTCTTGTCGAGGTAGATGGCTTGTGTTTCGATGCCGACGATGAGGGCGTCGATAGCTGTAGAGAATGAGAGGTCAGAATTCTAAGGAATGAGTATGCACGCACGGTCTCCTGAGTTCTCTGAAGGCTGAAGGGCGTCGAGCTTAGCGAGGGTGGTTGAGTTGGGCTGTCCAATGGGAATGTATTCTGATACGTGTTGGTATCCACCGTTCTTTTCGTGAATGATGTTGTCTGTCTCTGTACAGTAGTTAGAACGTGACGCGTACAAGAAAATGTGGGGCACCTTCTGAACCAAATAGGATGACGCCGCATTGGTCCGTCTTGCGGCCATTGAATATCTGAAATGCCATGAGCTAATAAGAGCAAGTCTCTGTTTAGTTAACGCACCATTTCTTGGACCTTGAGCTTTACGAATTGTAACCCCCACTCTAGGTTGGTCATCTCTGTGGTGTGCTGCACCCCATTTGGCGTAGGGGGTAATTCTATGGTTCTCGTTGCACCCATCGACGGAGAGACGTCGATGAGGAACATTGTTACGGTGAACTACAGAACATGTCAGTAATAAAACTGCAATGAAAAAGATAATCATACTCCTGCACGTTCAGCTGGCATGGTGGTGAGGAAGCAACACGTCGATGAGAAACGCGTCAATTAGGGATGAAGCACGTGACCGTCGTGACCTGCTGACAACGGCTGCGCAAAAATTAGTTCCCACGGCGTTCCTTCTTTTGTTTTGACTCTTGAGGAGGAGCCGAGAGGCACGTACTAGTAGGCCGGACAAGCCACCCCATGGCCATGCAAGGCCAACTCCCAATACAGCCAGTTCACCTACAAAATGCATTCACTAATAATCAACAGATGCAGTCTGCAATGAGCCAGCAGCAGCAACAGCAACAGCTGTCGCCTGCTCAGCGTCAAGCTCATCAGCTTCAGCGTTATAATATGGTTATTCAGGTCAGTCTTAATCTACTGCAAACGTTGACATGTCTTTATCGCTTTTCAGCGCATCAAAGACCTCAGGCAATCAGGCGCCACAATGGAGACCTCCCCTGAACTTGCACAGCTTGTCAAGCAAGTCAATGTCTTTTCACAAATGGCTCAACAACAAATCAGTTAGTCTTCTGCCTTTTTGAAAGGAGGCTGAACTTATGATCCACAGGTAAACAATCGCACCCAGACCAACCACAACAATCAAACGGACACCCACCACAACATCCTCTACCCACTGATAGTCTCATAAACGGCGCGGCTGTCAATGGTCATGCTGCACCACAGTCTGTCCCTGGGCCACCTGTTACCCCTGTATCATTCACTCCAGAACAAATCGCCGCTCTACGTGCCCAGATAATGGCCTTCAGACTCGTCACCCGCGGTTGCCCCATCCCAGACCACCTACAGCATGCAATTCGTGTTCCCAACACCGCCGTCCCAGATCTCGAAAAGCTTCTCCAGGGCCCAGACGCCCCCTCCCGTATAGTCGACAGCGCTGCCAAAATACAGAAAGGTCACATTGCCCCGCCACCACCCGCCGAAACACCTGTGCCAGTTGAAGTCATAAAAGAAGAAGAGCATGGTCCTCCCATCGACCCTGCTGACCTTCCTAAAGGCCCTTTCCTCGAAGAAGCAGTCGACTCGGGTGTGTACCCGTACAACGCATTCAAGCTTCCCTTCTCCCACCTCGAGCGCCCACCCAACGTCGACCCAACTATGGTCGCAACACGCCTCCAGCGCCTCCTCATCCCCTCCGTCATGCCCGTAGGTCTCGACGTACACCAGATCATCAATGAGCGTGATCGCTTCATCGAAGCGCGCGTCCATCAGCGCATCAAAGAGCTCGAGGAGATTCCAGCTACCATCGGTGATGGCAACTTTGATTCTCTGGCGGACGTTATTCTCGGCTCGCACAAGCAAGAGCCTGTCAACGACAACCAGCAACTTCAGTGCTGTCTCCACATGGGAAGCTACGCGCAATGATCGAGCTCAAGTCCCTCAAGGTACTCGAGAAGCAACGCGCCATGCGCGCGCTTGTTGCAGAGCGTCTAATCCAAGGCACCCTACTTCCGCTCAACCGCGTGGACTTCAGACGGGCCCGCAAGCCCACGCTCAGAGACGCACGCATGACAGAGCAGGCGGAACGCAAGCAGCGTATCGACCGCGAGAGGCGTGCAAAACACAAGCACGTCGAGCAGCTCGGCATCATCTGTCAACACGGCCGGGATATCATCGCTGTGAACCGTTCCGCGCAGGACCGGGTCACAAAGCTCGGGCGCGCCGTGTTGTCGTTCCATGGGTTCACTGAGAAAGAGGAGCAGAAGCGTATTGAGAGGATATCGAAGGAGCGTTTGAAGGCGCTCAAGGCGGATGACGAAGAGGCGTATATGAAGCTTATTGATACGGCAAAAGACACGCGCATCACGCATTTGCTGCGGCAGACAGATGCTTATCTCGATTCGCTTGCGCAAGCTGTCGTGGCGCAGCAGAATGAGTCTGGCCCCTTGGATACGAACTTTGACCAAGAGGACGGCCCCGCCAACGAGGCTACGTTTGGCGCCCAGGTCAGTGCTGATGCCCAGGACGACAAGGGCAGGGTGGACTACTATGCTGTTGCACATCGTATTTCGGAGAAGGTCATGAAGCAGCCTGGCATTCTTATCGGTGGCCAGCTCAAGGATTATCAACTCAAGGGCCTGCAATGGATGGTCAGTCTTTACAACAACAAGCTCAATGGTATCCTTGCAGACGAGATGGTGAGCAACGACATTTTGGTTCTTGATATCGCATCTCACACGAGTGTAGGGTCTTGGTAAAACCATCCAAACCATCTCGCTGGTCACCTTCCTCATCGAGGTCAAGAGACAACGTGGGCCTTATCTCGTCATCGTGCCTCTGTCAACTATGACGAACTGGGCCGGCGAATTCGCAAAGTGGGCGCCGACGGTGAAGATGATATCGTACAAGGGCAACCCTGCGCAACGTCGCAACCTCCAAGGCGACCTGCGGATTGGCCAGTTCCAGGTTCTGCTAACTACATACGAGTACATCATCAAGGACCGTCCTATTCTCAGCAAGCTCAAATGGGTGCATATGATCATCGGTTAGTGGATCTGAATATTTTGTTGATTCTTGGTCGTTCATCCTTGGTATCAGATGAGGGACACCGTATGAAGAACACCCAGTCAAAACTCTCACAGACGCTCACACAATACTACCACTCCCGCTATCGCCTCATCCTCACTGGTACCCCCCTTCAGAACAACCTACCTGAACTTTGGGCCCTCCTCAACTTCGTCCTGCCAAAGATTTTCAACTCCGTAAAATCATTCGATGAATGGTTCAACACGCCGTTCGCGAACTCCGGTACAGGAGACAAGATCGAATTGAACGAAGAAGAGGCTCTGCTGATCATCCGGCGGTTGCATAAGGTGTTGCGGCCGTTCTTGTTGAGAAGGTTGAAGAAGGACGTGGAGAGTGAACTACCGGATAAGGTGGAGAAAGTGATCAAGGTCCGCATGAGTGCGCTGCAGAGTCAGCTTTACAGGCAGATGAAGAAGCACAAGATGATCGCTAATGGGAAGGACGCGAAGGGGTACGTTTTTGCTTTCGGCAGAATGGGCAGGATGCAGTGCTGATCTTTGGTTTGTTAGCAAATCTGGAGGCGTGAAGGGTCTGAGCAATGAGCTCATGCAGCTGCGCAAGATCTGTCAGCATCCGTTCTTGTTCGAGAGCGTCGAGGATAAGGTCAACCCCACCGGGCTCATCGACGATAAGTTGATCAGGTCGGCTGGCAAACTCGAGCTTTTGTCGCGGATTCTTCCCAAGTTCTTCACAACAGGCCACAGGGTGCGTCGCTTTCTATGGTTGCCCGAGCAGTTCTGATTTTGTTTCTATCAGGTCCTTATTTTCTTCCAAATGACGAAGGTCATGGATATCATGGAAGATTTCTTCAAGATGATGGGCTGGAAGTATCTTCGTCTTGACGGTGGTACGAAGACGGAGGAGCGTGCCTTGCATGTACAGCAGTTCAATGCGAAGGATTCAGAGATTCAAGTCTTCATCTTGTCGACACGAGCTGGTGGTTTGGGTCTTAACTTGCAGACTGCAGATACGGTTATCATGTGCGTTCTCTCTTGCAGTCGCGTCGTTCTCTATGCTGACGCATAGGTTTGCAGCTTCGATAGTGACTGGTGAATAAGCTTCTGGCTATTGTTTGGATAGATGTACTGATGATAGTGCAGGAATCCCCACGCTGATCTTCAGGCGCAAGATCGTGCTCATCGTATCGGCCAGACTAAGGCTGTTCGCATCCTCCGTTTCATCACGGAGAAGAGTGTCGAGGAAGCCATGTATGCTCGTGCGCGGTACAAGCTCGATATCGACGACAAGGTTATCCAAGCCGGTCGTTTCGACAACAAATCGACGCAGGAAGAACAGGAAGAATTCCTGGTGAGTGTTGTTGCTCTCCTGAATTCCAGATAACTGACCGAGCATATACAGCGATCCATTCTCGAAGCAGATCAAGAAGAGGAGAACGAAGAAGCTGGCGACATGAATGACGATGAGCTTAACGAGACGCTAGCGAGAAATGACGGGGAGGTCGAGATTTTCCGCAAGATGGACCTTCAGCGAGAACGGGATGCGTTGGACGCATGGCGTGCGGTCGGCAACAGGGGGAAACCACCATTGCCGCTTATGCAGCTTGAAGAGCTGCCTGAGTGCTATCAGATGGATGAACCGTTCGAGCCGAAGGAGATTGACGATGCTATTGAGGGCCGTGGTCAGCGTCGTCGTAACGTCGTCAATTATAACGACGGCCTCAGTGATGAGCAGTGGGCAATGGTACGTTTTGTACGACGTTGCGATGCATGTATGCTCATCAGGATTTTAGGCTGTGGAGGACGGCGAGGATTTGCAGGAACTTGTTGACCGTGCCCGCGGCAAGAAGGAACGACGCGCTGCCAACAAGCTTCTCAAGGATACCGATACGCCTGGTCGTAGTACTCCCGTATCAGACGTGGGTGTGGGTGTTGGGCGCAAGGGCAAGAAGGGCAAGGGCAAGATGGCTGCCAACGATTACGATACCCCTGTGGCTGGCAAGCGGAAACGTGGGATGAAGTCCATGTCCGTAACACCCTCTGTAATCGACGACGATGACGAAGAGCGTGACATGGTGAGCTGATCCTGAATATCTCTTCTGAAAATTTCCTGATGATGTCATCGATATCTAGAAACGACGGAAAACGAAGGCGGGTGACCTATCGCCTGCAATAAAGGACAAGATGAAGAAAGCTTTCAATGAGGTTCACAGAGCGGTTCTTGCTTGTGAAGACAAAGATGGCCGGAAACGTTGCGAACTTTTCCGGGAGCTTCCCGACAAGAGAGTGAGTAGAAGACGTCCGGTTTCATGCTACACCGATATACTGACGACGCGATCAGGATTACCCCGACTATTATCAGTTAATCACGCATCCGATCGCCTTGTCCACACTTCGAAAGCGGGGTAACGCTGGATATTACAAGAGTATCACGCAGTACAAAGAGGACTGGAAGCTCATGTTCGACAACGCACGGACGTATAACCAGGAGGGCTCGTGGGTATACATAGATGCCGAGGAGATGGAAAAGGTGTTCCACGGCACTTTGGAGAGAATCACAGCTGGGACGGGGCTACCTGGTGCCTCACCAACTCTTGGTGGACCGTCAAGCTCTGCAACATATGACTCCGCGCTTACGCCTATGGACGAGGATGAGCGGCCGCAGCGGGGCAGGGCTCGGAGTGCTGGTCGCAAACAGGTGATCAGCGATGATGAATACCTGACGCCGAGTGATGAGGAGTAGTAGACATGTCTAGCATCCTTTGTCTGTTTTTCTTTCGTTTTGTTCTTTCCTCGTTTTTATGACAGCATCCATTTTGGAGTATATGTATTGGTACACAATATTATCAGATCACGATGTGAGATAAGGGGGATCGGTGCGGAAGTTCAGCTCTGCCCTTTACTCAACCTCCGGTGTAGTACCGGCCATGCAGCAACCTCGTGTTCTCCTGGGTCCTACAGCCAAACAAGCGCCCGCTCGTCCTTTCAACTTGACTGCATTCAACCACCATCCATCGAGTTTTGAATAACACTGCAACTAATTGTCCAAAAATCCTTCCTTACCGTTGCTATACCCATTGCTCGATCATTTCGCTGCCCAGTCGAACACGCTTACTGGGCAGACTGATACCCACCGAGTATCGCCCCACGACTTAAAACATTTTACAACCTTCCTTCGGACTCGAAAGATCGAAGTTACAACTTAGATTTTGATCCTTCAACTAACTTCGTCGTACGTCGTCCCTTCCGAGGCAGCCGCATCACCATTACGATTTCTGATTGCACTTGTCGAACTCAACTAGTGCTTCCCCGACTTGTTTCGTTCTAATTCACACTTTGTGTCACATTCTATCATCAACCTCTGTCGATAAGTGACTGAGATCAAAGTGAATATCTCCTTCCCTCATCGCCTTTCTCGCTCTCTGACCTCACTTAACTGGCGAGCTTCTAGCAATGGCAGAAGGAACTTGGGAGAAGCTGTCCCAGGTCGCTGTCCTGGGTGCTGAATATGACTCCCCTGAACGTCAGCCCCATCCCAAATGTTTAGAAGGGACCCGAGTAGACCTTCTCAAATTCATCCACGGATTACTGGACAAGCGAGATAAGAGTCAAATCATTTGGTTGCATGGCACGGCAGGCGTCGGAAAGTCTGCTGTGGCATTCACTGTAGCTGAGAGGATGAAAGGTCTGAAAATGACAAAGGAGACGAAAATCGAAACACGGCTCGCGGGGACATTCTTTTTCTCGCGCAAGCACACGAACCGCAGCACGACCAGGTCATTTCTTTGCGACGCTTGCTTACCAGCTTGGGATCAATTTTCCCAGCGTCCAGAGTGACCTGAAGAGAGCTATTCACCAAAATCCTGCGGTTCTAGACTCCAGAAAGTCTCTTTGCGATCAGATGAAAGCGCTATTTCGCCAACCCCTCTCGCATCTAAAAACCAGGCTGCGCGAATGTCCGCCTCCGGTGTTTGTCGTCGATGCCCTCGATGAATGCGAACCTGAAACCATCGCTGATCTCATCTTTCTCCTCGGGCAAGCTCTTCGTGATCCTGAACTTCCCGTGATCCACATTCTGCTCACGAGTCGCTTGGAAGAGCATATCCGTACAGCCATTGAAAAAGAAGAGATACGTTCACTGGTGTACGAGATACCGGTGAACACTTCTGGGAAGGGCGTCTCTGGCACCATCTCGTTAGATGGCGCAGATGTTGACAATGACATTTATACTTTCTTGCAGCATTCCTTCACAGAGTTGCAGGGCCGCCGCCCTAATTTCCCGCCGCCTCCCGCAGATAAACTCAGGCGGCTGGCGAGCCGAGCTGGCAGACGTTTCATCGTGGCATCTACAATGATGAAATTTGTCGATGACGGATACAATGATCCCCGGGATCGCCTTGAGCTCATGCTCGAGCTAACCAATAGAATGCTACCTGGAACGGCAGTGTACAAGTTCTACGACTGTATCCTCTCCACCTGTTCGGACCCCAGCCGGGCATACCAGCATTTGTCCATTGTTGCTGCCCTTGCAGACCCTCTGCCTATCTCACAGATCTCGAAGCTCCTTGGCCCTGGTCAAGGCAGTGATGTCGCGACCGCACTGGTACAGCTACGGTCTTTCATGGATATTCCCGCCGATAGCAGCCAGCCTGTGAATATTTACCACTCGTCCATTCGTGACTATGTTTCAGACTTTTCAAACTGCAGCCTCCCTGGATCACAACCGATCACAGCACCACATTCCCTACTCGCTCATTCATCTTTGCGCTTGATGATAAAAGATATTCCAGAATGCACTGCTCTCATGGATGCACTCTCAGAATTGAGGTCGCAATATCAGGCTATGCAACCCCACGACCCTCAGAACTTGCAACAATCGTTAGCCTTCATCGTTGAGTCACCGGAGCCGCTACAGATTCTCATGGGTCTGTTATGGCTTCGGGGAGCTCGTGGGTCGGGTTTGCGGGCTTGGCTAGAGACTTTGGACGGACATGCATGGCTGCAGACCCAAGATGGGGAAGACTACATGCGGACCCAGGAGGGAGTAGACTGGTTGCAGACCCCGGGCGGGGCACATTGGCTGGAGACCCACGCGGGGAACACTTGGTTGCAGACCGAGAGAGGACGAGGGTGGCTGCAGAGCCGACCAGGGTGGTCGTGGACTCAGAGACGGCGACAATTCGCTGGAGACCCTGACGAGCCGACGCCATCGGAGACTTGGAGCGGGCAAGATTCGCTGGAGAGTATCAGCGGGCAAGGCTGGCTGGAGACCCCAAGCGGGCGAGAATGGTTGCAGACCCAGGCCGGGGGAGAGTGGCTGCAGACACAGACTGGAGGAGAGTGGCTGCAGAGCCGACGCGGGGAAGAGTGGCTTCAGACCACGACCGGACAAGTTTGGCTGCAACAAACCCCGAATGGCCGAGAATGGTTACAGACCCAGAGGGGGCGAGAGTGGCTGCTGACCCAGGGTGGGCGAGAGTGCATGGAGAGAAATAGGCGAGAGTGGCTGGTTACCGAGAACGGGCGAGAGTGGCTGGATACCAAGGGCGGGCGAGAGTGGCTGATCACCGAGAGCGGGCGACAATGGCTGGACACCGAGGGAGGGCGGGAGTGGCTGATCACCGAGGGCGGGCGGGAGTGGCTGATCACCGAGGGCGGGCGAGAGTGGCTGATCACCGAGGGCGGGCGAGAGTGGCTGATCACCCAGGGCGGGCGAGAGTGGCTGATCACCGAGGGCGAGCGAGAGAGGCTGGACACCGAGGGTATGCGAGAGTGGCTGGACACTGAGAGGGGGCAGGAGTGGCTGGTGACATCGAGCGGGTTGGAGTGGCTGGCGACACCGAGCGGGAGGGAGTGGCTGGAGACACCGAGCGGGAGGGAGTGGCTGGAGACACCGAGCGGGACGGAGTGGCTGGAGACACCGAGCGGGACGGAGTGGCTGGAGTGGCTGGAGACACCGAGCGAGAGGGGGTGGCTGGAGACACCGAGCGGGAGGGAGTGGCTGGAGACACCGAACGGGAGGGAGTGGCTGAAGACACCGAGCGGGAGGGAGTGGCTGGGGATATGGCGCAAGATGGTGATGCCGGTAATACAGTGCGGGGGAGGGTGGCTGGAGACACAGCGCGGGAGGGAGTGGCTGGCGACACAGCGCGGTACGGTGTGGCTGGCGACACAGCGCGGTACGGTGTGGCTGGCAACACAGCCCGGGAGGGAGTGGCTGGAGACACCGAGCGGGAGGGTGTGGGTGGCAACACCGAGCGGGAGGGTGTGGCTAGCAACACAGCCCGGGAGGGTGTGGCTGGAGACACCGAGCGGGAGGGTGTGGCTGGCAAGACCGAGCGGGAGGGTATGGCTGGCAACACCGAGCGGGAGGGTATGGCTGGCAACACAGCCCGGGAGGGTGTGGCTGGAGACACCGAGCGGGAGGGTGTGGCTGGCAACACAGCCCGGGAGGGTGTGGCTGGAGACACAGCCCGGGAGGGAGTGGCTGGAGACACAGCCCGGGAGGGAGTGGTTGGCAACACAGAGCGGGAGCGAGTGGCTGGCGACACAGAGCGGGAGCGAGTGGCTGGAGACACAGCCCGGGAGGGAGTGGTTGGCAACACAGAGCGGGATGGAGTGGCTGGATACACAACCCGGGACGGAGTGGCTGGCGACACAGAGCGGGAGCGAGTGGGTGGAGACAAAGCGCGGGAGGGAGTGGCTAGCGACCCAGAGTGAGCACAACCGCCTGCAGATTTTGAATGGACTGCAGACTCCGATCGGCCATACGTGGCTGCACACCTGGCACGGGCGAGAGTGGCTGCTGACTCAGAGCGGGCGAGAGTGGTTGCTGACACAGAGTGGCGAAGAGTGGCTCCTGATCCCAGGAGGGCAAAAATGGCTGCATACTCTGGACGGGCGAGAGTGGCTGCAGACCTCGAACGGGCTGCAGACCAAGAGTGGCAAAGAGTGGCTGCGGGCCAAGAGTGGCCAAGAGTGGCTGCTGACCCCGAGCGGGCGAGAGTGGCTGCAGACTAAGGGCGGACGGGAGTGGTTGCAAACCCAGATCGGACGAGAGTGGTTACAGACTCCCCATGGACAAGCATGGCAATTGACCCCTGCGGCGTCTGTCTGGGTGGCAATGGAAGACTTCTCGGACACATTGGAAACGATCAGCGAGTGCACAATCATTCCACAATTGCCTTTACCACCAGCTTTTCAAGCAATCCAGGAGT
Organism: Suillus lakei; assembly: GCA_016628065.1. Taxonomy (NCBI): domain Eukaryota; kingdom Fungi; phylum Basidiomycota; class Agaricomycetes; order Boletales; family Suillaceae; genus Suillus; species Suillus lakei. The sequence continues at coordinate 38,119 of JABBWA010000308.1, read as the reverse complement.
TCAAGAGCTTACCAGATTTCTTGATGTTTCCGGTGTTCCTGGCGTTAAGGCCCCAGGATCATTCCACCTCTGCATTCCCACAAGATCATCGTCTACCAGACTTTGAGGTCATCTATGCTATGACCGCGTTCACGATTTTTGCAACCGAGGCGCGGGAGCGAAGCCAATCAACTTCCGATGCTCTCAAGTATGCATGCCAAAATTGGGCCGTCCATCTCTCGCGAGCCCAGAAACCATGGAACGACGAGCTTGATCATACATTCAAGGTTTTTTGGAATGAGCATCTCCTCGGTTGGCTCGAACGGCAGTGGTGTTTGAAGGGTCTGCGGTCTTGCCTTATCGTTCTATCTGAAGGGCAGAAAATTGCAAAGGTGTGTTGATTATTACGATCAACCATCAAATGCCTGACCTGCGCATATAGGAAAATATTGAAGCTGCAGGGTCATCTCAGTCCCGGGTCTGAACTTCTTGATTTTATGTGTTGGACGTCATGCTGTCTTGTTATCGCGCATTGATATTTTTCTTTCACGTCGCTCTTGTATTTACATGTAACAACCCCGGGATAGTGCTTGTGAATCTCACGCTTACAGCTAGCTCATCATATATGTCTGTATGACCTCGATGATTGTTATATTGCTACGGAATTCGGGTTCGTTGTGCAGACAGTAATTAATCTATTCCATAAGGTGTTAGTGCCATTGTTGAAGCTACCCTAAGTCGAATTTACTCTTTAAAAGAACGTCGAGTCTGGCGCTGTAAGCATGTTGGTGAGCAAAGCCTGACTCGCAATAAGTGTGCAAAGAACTCACATGAGATATTACAGTTGAGTATCCACTGAAGTACATTGCACTTGGCGGACGGCTGAAAGCTAAGGCGAGGCTTGAAGCTTAAGGCGTAGGTATGAAAAAGGAGGACTCGGGCGCGGCCCGCGTAATCTGGAAGCTGAGAGCGAACCAGAAACCAATTGAACGATTACGATGAGACGAAAATGTCAAAATCAAGCGGAGCAGAGTCCTCTCCAAGACTTTACTATATAGCGACTTGACTGCAGGGCGGCGTCTGAAGGAGCTTTCGTCGAACTCTTGATCTCTTCGAGGCTATCGGTTACAATATCTGAATGAAATTAGATCTTTTTCAATGAACGACGTTACACACAGCGGATCACAGTATTTCTTGAAGAGTCTTGCGATTTCCCATGTAATCCCTTATCCGCATGTCAAGAGCAGGTTACAGCAGGTGCAAGAGAACTTCCTGGACGTACCTCATCCAGCTGTGACAGAGCGTCCACAAGCCAGAGTCGTTACATATTTCTGGGTCTGAGCTCCCAGGTACCGAGTAGCACTGATTGGCTGTCATAAAGTGCATCGCTTGTGTTTCTCCGAGACGTCATCGTGAACGGTAGTAGTAGCATTGGCTCCAAACGCTCGAAATCGCAGGACGACAACGTACTACTATCGCATGGTGTCGATAGGTACTCTCGCTTCAAGGATTTTGCAGCAAGCGCTGGCCCCTAGGGTTCTGTCGGATGAGAACTTGGAAACGTTCGGGCTCACGAGGGGGAGAATGCAAAAGAAGTAAATTCAGAAGCAGTTGTATCGAGCACGTGTGGGTTCTAAATATAACACTACCACTTCGCGGTGTGGAGTCCGAGGACTCAGCAGATTGGCTGGCGCAACGCCAGCGCTGTAAGTACAAGCACGTTCATCAGATGTATGCCATCAATCAGCACCGAATGGGTGACTCAATCGTGTTATCAACGCCGGAGGTCTCATGACTTACCTCGGTCCAGGAGAAACACCAGTTATTCTTGGGCGAAGATGCAGCGTGCGTGTGGAACTGATATTCAGTGAATCATGCAGTATAATATGATCGGGCAACAACCACGGACAGAACATATGTAGTGCCATCTAGGCTGCTTCACACATAGCTTCGAAATGAATTCGAGAAAGTTGTAGAATATGCTAGGTGAACATCATTGATGTAAGACAAATACATCGAGAGAGAGAAGAACCAATGATGAAATATGAATCTATCTGCGTCTGAATTAGTGACCATTACTGTGCGGAGATGCACAGCAGAGAAAAAGTACACATAGTGATGTCTGCGTAGTTGCTGGACTTGGTATGGTAGTATTAGTATCGGGAGCAGCATGTAAGTAGGACGTCGAGGCGTCAGCAGCAGGCTGGGTTTGTGATGTCAACGTCGATGCCTGAGCTTGGCCTTAGCTGTTGCTGCTGCATTCGCTTTGCCTTGTCACGGTCATGTTCGGGACGTCGAGCAACAAGGAATGCCTGCACAGAGATAATTGAACTACGGAAATTGGAAATGCACCAGAAGCAAACATACCTGTTTGTCTTTTACTGCAGCAACCTCGACGATAGGAGGACCACGACGGGAGAAGATAGTTCGCGTGAGGCGTTGTTGAAGTTCGGTTGCTTTGCTGGAGAGTAGCGGAAGAGCGAAGAAAGGCGACCGAGGAACGCGGTTGGAGAGGAGGGCGAGAGGGTACAGTGGTGGCGACGTGCAGAGGAACGGTCATGAATACCGTGCCTCGCGGAGAACTGAGAGAACAGAGATCAGGATAGAAACTGATAAAAAAACACCTTGACGACGCACATGACTGTTTTGCGCGTCATCAAAGAAGCCTGGCGATAGTCGACGGGCAACCTTCTGGGCTGGACGTCGCGTGACATTACTCTAGCATGTTAATCTTAATTAACTGGACTCAGGGTTAATAAATACGTCACGTACATCCATTAACTTTGACTTTCCAGCTGTGACTTGTAAATGGGAGATTGGCATGATTTGAAAAGACATGATATTTACACTCACATGAGAAATGGTTAGTAGGTGTTCAAGACCAGCTTCTTTGAGGATGGCATAGACATCACACATATACACATTTTTGTCACGACAACCAGTCACCAGCACTTTTCCATCGGTGGAAAAGGCCGCGCAGTCCACAGAATGTTCGTGCTGGATAGGGTGGTCCAACTTGGAGGTTGGTGTCAAGATTCTACAGACGCACTGTGTTACCATCTGATGCACTTGTGGCAAGGAGGCGGTCATTTTGGAACAAGGTGGCGTTGACAAAGTTAGTGTTCTCACCGAGTGGCAGTGTCGAATATCCTAATCAAGCAATGACCCGGAGATAAGCTTGTTCCCATCCGATGTCCATGCCAAAAATGCCCCAGCGCGTTTAGCAGTTTGGCCGTCTTCGCGTCCCAGATTTTTACTGCGGTTTCTTGGAATCCGGCCGTCGCGACTTTGATGTGTCGGGTGAGTAGCTCACCCCACCGTCACCCACTCGTGTCCTGTGTTGATTGTACCCAGTACTGTTTCTCCGAGTCCGCTCTCGACATTCCATACCCTTGCCGTCCTCATCCCGGGATCCACTCACCGGCACCACTCGCTCACCATCTGTATTCCAGCACACTGACCGCACCCAATCAGTATGGCCTGTCCATTTGGCAATGACCCTCCCCGTCTCCACATCCCACAACCTCACTATCCTATCTTCGCTTCCACTCGCAACAGTGTTGCCGTTTGGAGACATTGCTAATGCTGTGCACGAACACTCGAGTACTCTCATCTCGCCAGTCATCTCCTATCTGTATACCGCTCTCCAGGTCCCATAGTCTAAGTGACCTGTCTCACGAACCTGTGATGATGCGTTGTCCGCCGGGCAGGTGCACAACACCTTTTACCTCCTCAGTATGACCTCTCATCGTCTGAAGGGGCTTGACTGCTGACGTCTGTTGCTTTTACTGGTCGGAGAAGACATCTGGCAAGGGTGAAATTTCCGGTGAGTCTACTAAGAGCCCATCTTTTGATCACAACGCGTTGCTCACGGAATGCCCGCTTCCAGTGACTCGATCCTGACTCGCAGGATGGCTTCAGGACTGGGCGCAGGAGTTGCTGTGCCGTTATTCGAGAATGCGCAAGATATATTCACTGCGGGAGTTCAAAGTCGTTGGTAAGTAATGCGAGTGGTTTGCACTCCAGAATACAACTCTCAAGAAGCTCCGTTTAGACGAACTTAGTCACCAGCATTAGGAACGAGCTGTAAGTTGAGGCACGGTGGGTGAACCGAGATAGTTAGGCGCCCGTTCATTTAAGTTGTCTTTGAAGATGTGTCCTATGTGTCATCCTGTATCCGCTTCACAGCTTTACTGCTGTGTAGACGAAGCGCTTAGGTCTGCGACTGGCGCTACATACAGTGACAAGAGCAAGAGGCTACCTGGATGGCTATGACAGACTTGATATCCTACATGGTGCCGCATCTTCCTCTCCGCTTCACGTGTTTCTTGTAACTTGTCTACTTTCGAACTCGATCAGAGTCTTCAGCATGTTTTCAGACGGTGCAGCATGCTGTCATCGTGTACTGTATTCCGCACCATCCCCCTCATATTCTGATTTAGACGTTTCAGAATTCCGACGCTAGTATCACATCCCACACGCTCGCAGCTTGGATGAACATATTATTTACAAGGAGGTCGTGGACTCGTATTGTCGGTGACCCCGCACACCACAACAGTCTTGCAGCTTATCGCGCAGAATGTCGAGCTCACGGACGCCACGCCATTGTATCTTGGTGGGACTCCGGCAAACGCAGCATCCGATGCGAAGATGGGCGAATTATCTGGCTCTGTCCAGGTTGCAGGATCAGGAAGGTACATACTTTGACTTCTCTAAAAATCCAAAGCCCGATGACCACATCCACTGACGGACCTTTCCTTTACATCATGATTGACGTACGACGAATGAGTTCAGTGTCACGGTCATCCACCTGAGGACTTTCGGCTAGGCTTTCACCAAATAATTAGTGGCCTCCTTCGTGGATGCGCACCAGTCGCCTGTTCTGGATGTCTTCCTTCGAGTAAGCGAAAATCTAAAATGCCATACCCAGCCGCGCTGAGTGATAGCCTGTTATAACTGGACAAAACAGACTCTCAAAGCCTTCTGCCAAAAACCTTGAAACAAGATGTTCTGACGTTCACCAAGGCCAGTGGAGTCACTGCCATTGTGAAACGCTTACGATTCGCACACGCGTGCGACACCATCGCTCTGTATTCAGACGTGTCCTGATTTTGTCCAATTGATTATCCCTCGAGCGGCCCTCGAAGAGCCAGAAATGACACAACCTCTGGGTCTTCATGTTGCAGTGTACGCGGATATATCATAAGCACAGATCACTGAGATGAAAATTAGGTCTCATTGCTGTGATTGACATGTCATGTTAACTTAATTCTGATTGTTGTCCTATGTTTGGCTGCTGATACTCATTCTTTGCCGCTCATATTGTCCGCTGAATTTAAGCTGATCACGAGCAAATCGACGGTCATCCACGTTACCTCTCGTCTGATTGCCTGTAAGTGTGTTTGCCGTCTACTGTGATGTGGCCTTCCGTCGTCCTTCAATGTAAAGGTCTGACTACCGGAGACTAAATTATGTATTGGTACACAGTATTATGATATCAGTCTCTAAACACTTGGATCTAGGTCCTCAACGTTAAGAGCAGGTTTCTCTTTTCGCACGCGAAATAGCTTCTTCTCTGCAACAATTCCCTTGTAGGCCACTTGAAACTCGATGTGCATATTCTCCGTGCTGCCAGGAACCATCTGAATGAATTTGCCGACCTCCAGAACCGCGCGTTTGAGGACGTCGATGTCGCGGGTACGATGATCCGGCGAGGAAGGCTCTAGCTGCTTGCGCAATTTCGAACCCTCCTTGAGGAGCGCTCTGTAAACGGGACGGTATTAGTTATTGTATGTTACTGAGTAAGTTAGGACGGACACGATCTCGCTTCCCTGCCTGCCCAACTCCTCAAGCATTTCATGAGACTCCTTGTTGAGACGACCTTTCGTCTTCGCTTTGGCAACGCGAGTCAGAGCAATGCCTCGTTCCAGACACACCAGAAGGTGAGGCAATGGTCCAAGGAAAAGGAAGCTGTAATGACCCGGACGCCATTCAGGGGACTGCGTCTCTTTCAGGCATGTCATGAATATCGCATCGACTTCGGCATTCACAGCACGACTCGAGCGACGCCGAACGTAACGGCGGTATGCGGTCTGAATCTTGCAAGCCGCCTTTTCTTCCTCCACCGATGGTCCATTAGAGCGCAGCGACTCATCGAGATCAGGTGCAAACGACGTCACCGCTTCATCTAAACTCTCCAACGCATCACGGGGCTCGGAATCAGCATTTGTCACGACATCTTCATCCTCCTTTTCCTCTCCGTCGAACTCTTGACGTTGCGGTTCCGTTACCTCTTTCTCATCGAGCTGCGTAACCTCTGGTCGGTCCTTGGAATGTTCTAAACGAGGCACAAAGGTCGGGGTCTCCACTCTCGGAGTAGACTGTGCGATCACCGCGTACGATGAAAGGAGATGGGGGATCTCAATGGCCCTCTCGTATACGAGCCGGCGGACAATATAGACTCGGGTATGCTGGTTCATCGTTTTGTGGACAAGGTGCACCAGATTGTTCACTCCTTTGTTGTTATCAAACGCCAGGAGAGCTCGCAGGTAACCGTCCGAGGGAGGCACCCGTCCTGGCAAGGGTGTCATGTACCTGACTACCTCATCTACGAGTTTCCGATAGTTCGCTGTACGCCGACTTGAAGGAGGGTTGTTCTTGTGCAGAGAAAGTATGATCTTGTCTACTTTGTCTCTCATGAAGCGATTCCTGATATTATGTGCAACTAACAAATTGAATTCAGCAACCAATTGGTTTTGGACGAAACAAAAAACGTACGAAAGCAGAGAACTCTGCAGCTGGATTACATGTGATTAGTTTGTATATCGTCGATAAGTAGATACTAAGCTGGACTCACATCCGGGAAATAAAGATATTGCGGAGAGTAGGCGTAAATGTAGTATGGGCCAACCAGAGGAATTCTGCTTAATCAGTCTCGGAGGGTCTCTCTGGAAAGCAGAAACTCACTTATGCCGGTCTCCATGCGCAATGCTTCGACCAGCTTTGCTATCTCATCCAGGAGGCCATCCATCAGGACCAGCCTAGCCTCTTTCTCCGCAGTAAATTTGTGGGGAGACAACAGCCAGTTGCATGGAAGGACGACGTTATGGAGGGGAAACTCATTGAATGCTGGGTCCATTCGGTACTTAATTATAAAAGAGCCACAGACGTCCTCGATGCAATCGCACAAGACAGAGAGGTTGGCGTACAAACGGTTGTTGAGGACATGTCTAAATGACACCTATTAGATTACACATAGAGACAAGGAGGAAACTGACAGAAGAAACAGAATTCCCGATGAGATGCTGCTGCAGATCGCTCCTTGGTAAGAGTTGAGCAGGTCTTCGAGCATATACCGATTGTCTCCCCTGCGAATGAGCTCTGCCGGCCTGGAGACAATACACTTTGCTCGAGAGATGTAGCCAGATGCATCGTTCCTGTCAAAAGCAAAACTTAGACTGGTGATCCTCATCACAGCCGTCAAAAACTGAGAGTTGGTCCAGAACGGGTCGAGCGAATAGAAGGATCCGCGAATCCAGAGCTTCACCACTTTCATGCCATCTAGACCAAAAGGCATTAGGCTCATGTCAAGGTCCGCGAGAGAACCTTGAATGAAGAAGGGTGGATTAAGAGCCTCGTAAAGACGATTGAGCCAGTCCCTCATGCTAATCACGTGGTCAGTATAGATGCTCGATCGGAAGCTACCTCCAGGCGCACCTATCGCGTCGTTCAATATCTGGGTGAGCGGAATACAGGAATTGCAAGATGAGAATGTGCCAGATGTGGATGGCAACACGGGAATTGTAATACCGGCGATCCAATTTCGATATTGCGACATGCTCCTGGGGACAATTATCTCTTCGACATACCCCAGAGACTAAGAATGGCAGGCACTGTGAGAAAACAGGGGATTTCCAACACATAGCATCGATCTCCGACACTTTGTCTTTCAAGATAGTTCGAATGGATCGTTGTAGCAGCTGCGTGACGTTTCTGCGAGAGGCTGTATACCCGGACGAATGTTCCGACACCCAGGTGATGCCTTGGCGGATTTCCATCACACAGTTGTGGAGGAACGTTCCATCTGGTATGAGAAACTCGTCACCGGACAACCGCACGATGGAGAACAGTCTCTGGATACCGCGATGCTCCACGAGGTCAGGGAAGGTTGAAATCTGATAGAGCAATCGCACATATGTGTGAAACTGTTGAAGGAACCGTTGCATTTCATCGACCGCGAAAGATCGAATGTCTGTGGTTCGAGAGAAGACATGGTCCAGGCAAAGGAGAGCCGCAGGGTTATTATGGTTATCGAAGGCAAGCGCAAGAATTTCCAACGGCTCCTGTTTTCCGCGCAAGATATTCTGAAACATCGATATCTGGATGCCGATCAGTTCAGCCGGTCACTCGGGCACTGTGATACGTACCAGGTCACGCGTTGCCGGCGAAACCTACATATGGATCAGTTCGGTTGTTATGTTTCAGTAATGTGTGATATGTACCAAATCACGGTTCATGAACTCCAGGTTCTTCATCCGCAGCTGATCAGCGAGGGCAATAGCTTGCCGCACTGAATCATCAGCAACGGCGGCTTTAGGGGTGATCCTGAATGAGCATTTGCGCCACATGAACTCCAGAAAAGCATCGGCCGCACGAGCAACTGAGTCAATGTTTCTGTTGTCCTTGAGGAATGCTTGAACTGCTTCCATGGGGCGGTTCTCTGATAAGTGTATCTCCGCGACCTCGTAGTATCTGGAGTGACACTCGAGAAGAGAAACACAAGCATAATCCAAGTCGTATTCCTCCAAAAACTCGAGTTCCTCATCAAACGATGAGAATAGAGGCACGGGGGCTCTTCATAGTTTTCATGAAACAAAATCATAGTAAAGTTGCGATCACTTACTGATCGTTGCTTCTGCCACAGTAATGAAGCCGGCATACCATCCACAACTCTGTCGCGGTCTTTTCAGGTATCATGGTGCGGTGGTCAGTAAGGACACAGAGCGTCCTGTCGAAAGATCCAGCCTTGCGATATCTCTTTGCAGCTAGCTCAAACTCTTCAGCCTGGAGATAAGCGTTAGCAGCTTTGAGGTCCTGTCCTCCTCGGACGTAGCAATCCGCCGAGGTGAGGTAATATTGACGTCTCTCTTTGCCTATCGCAGCTGCGCCACAGTCAGCAAAGGCATCTGCTGTCGCGGTAAAAGCTTTTTGCTGAACGTTAAGCAAGGCCACTCCGACACTGGAACGCGCTGCCTCTCGTAGTAGATAAGCTTCACAAACCTTCACTTCACGGTGAAGGCCAGCACGCTGAAAGCAATGGACAGCCTGCGAGTAGCGCTTGTGTAAGAACAGTGAGCGCCCAGAGGAGGCCCATTCTTCCGGAGTAGAGGTGACAGCTAGAGGAGGAACATCGGTGCCGTGGGCGCAGGTGCGGATCAGATTTTGAGACTTCCAGAAAATCTGAGAATAGAGGATTATCGAATCAAGTAGCGCACAAGATGAAGCAGGTCCAAACGTACACGCATCGCATCAGACTTATCAGACGTGTCAAAGATCCATACGTTCTTTCTTGCTCGGGTAATCCCCACGTAGAGGAGTTTCAACTAATGACAGTAAGTAATGTCTATTCTTTAATCGACGAGCGATGTGCTTACCTCACTGCATATTCCAGCGTATCGAGTCTCGTCGCGATAAAAATCAGGCGCATATCCTTGACCCTGCACCACGTTGAGAACTACCCGCCAGCGTGACGCATCTACGGCGGAATCTTCGAAAAAGTTGTACAAGAGAACCTGACCGGAGTCAGTCGTCCACCAGATAGCCAATGTCAGCATTCTCACATCTTCGAACTCAAGGCCTTTACTCTCATAGAGCGTCCTGAGCAGACACGTGAACATGAAAAAATCATGGAGCACAAATAATTACGAGACGACTCACATTATCATTCCAATATCACCTATTTGTTCTTTGAACTTCTTGACCGCTGCTTCGTTACGCACAAGTATGCCTATGGAATAACATTTCAGAACATGAACGGGATTTTGAGCAGAGACCTTCTACACTGGTGGGCTCCAAGCTCACAGTTACTAGCACTACGAGAATCTCAGCAGGGGAACGATGGAGATTGAGTTGGTATACTTACCTCTCCCCAACCAAAAACCGTTTGCAGTGAATATCATTATCCAAGTCCGTGAAAAATAGTGGCTCCACTCCATCGACGAGCCCCTTTTCAGGTTGGAGGCGATCGATCGCATCTGGCCAGAATTTCATGATGAGTTTGATGACAGAATGAGCACAGTTCACGATGCCGTTGTGTGATCTATAGTTTGTGGCCAATTGAAACATCGGTGGTTGATGCACAGGAGCTCTAGTGGGGGTTACCGAGTTACTTTGCCGCTGTAAGAAGACATCAATTCCGACTCTGGGACACGATCGCTGGTCGCAAACCTCCATCCGATAGACAAACGCCTTCAGATCGTCGAATCTGAAGGAACTTCCTGCAGAAATCGTCTGCGCAGTATCCCCGGCCCAGAAAAGACCTTTTGAATTGCTACACAGTCGCCTCAAAACTAGAAGAGGGATTTCCTTCACATTAGCTTATATTATTGAAGAAGGAAACGATTGCTTACCCAGCGCATCGATCAAAAGATTGTCTTGAGCCTCGTCGACATACCTAGTGTAATTGATCAGAATCTATGATTAGCTGGACGGGAGATATACATACAGATAATCAACCTGTTGACCAAGAAATTTTTGGTTTTGCAAGACCTTGAGTATCGCATGCGTACTGTTTGGAATTAATTGTGGTGTCCAACGAGTCTGAGCAAAACAGCTCATACCGATCCGCTACATCGAAGTGGCGTTTCTGCTTCTTGAACTTCCTGTAGATCTCGAATATGTCATACAGAGTGTCTCTCTGGTTTGCAAAGATCGGGTTGGAGCGACAGGAAAGACAAAGGTAGCTTGGACGGTCGAGGAATCCATCCGGAAAGCCCAACGCCTGTTCGGAGCCTTTGATGATACCTGTGAGGTGGTTCAGGAACTGCTTGGTCGGATATGGACCTGCACTTGCCCATAAACTCGCTGAAAACCAACCATGAATCTGGGGTGGGACGTGTGAGTACATCATCTGACGGAAAGGAAGCGGCATTACTAAGGTTCTTGGTAAGACCCTGTGGAAAATGTGGCCAATATTGCTGCTCGAATACATCATAGGTGACAAATGAGTCGTGCGCCTCTACATCGTTACTAGCGTTGAAGAAAAGTTCAGCGCTATGTCTCGTCTGAGGATCATCCATTTTGAAGATATCGGCTGCGATCATCTTTGCTAACTAAAAAAAATGAGGTTTAAGACGGTCTGTGAAACACATGGTGACATACTCGATCAAAAGTCACGAATAAGGGGAAATGTTTGTCCTCGAGTTGGCTGTATCTCGTCGGTACATTCATCTGCGACTCAGGAGCATCGTCAAGATCAATAAGATCGTCTTCAATCCTTTGTGCCTTAAGTTTTGCGATTTCGTGCAGCGTATAGCCTGCCATTGCCAGGGACTCGAGAAGCCTCGTGAAGTATTCTTCCACTTTTTTCGCCAACATCCTAGATTTGGTGACAAATATTTGACGTGGTTTGGGCATGTCAATGGCACTCGACTCCCAGGCTCGCTGAATGTCAAGGATCTTGAACAGCATCGTCGTCGTTTTTCTAGTGGCCCATGAATTTAATACATCAGAAATCTCGAGCACAAGGTACTCACCCTGTGCCGCTGCGGCCCAAGACATAGCACGACGTAGTGCATTCAACAACCTTTTGTTCTTGAGGACTTCAGAAATGTCAATCACTAAACTCATTGCAAAGTAGCAGGACATACGAGAGCATGAAGACGTGGTGTACATCTAACTTTGCGACGAGGCCTTGTGCAAGAATGAGATGCGGATGATCAAGTATACGGTCACTCACTATGCAAAAATGCCTAAGAAGACATCGTCAAGTCATTTCACGTCGAAGAACCATGCAGATAAACGTACCTGCGAGAATGTAACATATTTCCCTAGGCTAGAAAATCGTCAGTCATCATGTATCAAATTACAAAATATTCATTCATACACAAGCAAAGAGTGAAGCTGCGCCACGGATCAACCACTGTCCAGCCGAAAGATGAAAACACTCAACATGGACCTTGTCCTTGGCACTGAGATCCAGCGGGCTTGCCAGAAGTTCTGGCTCAGGTTCCATCGGCGGGAATGAGGCCGGAAGAATTGTGTTGTCAGCTAGTTTAGTGCGAAAAATACATCTGATAGAGCGATTGCTCAGTAGGTCGCATAATAGATAAGAGGTGTTCTCGACCGTCTGTGATATTCTGCGCCTCTCCGTGCTAGATGGTTGCCCAAGGCATTCCATATTCTGCCAAGCTCAGAGTGTCTGTAGATCCCGTATACTTTGATGACTGGTATTCGCGTGAGTAATGATGAAGACTGGTGTTCATGATGGCGTACCTTGTCTCTCGGACTATCAAGAGTCGGTCTCAGCATCATGCGGTTTTTGATGGAAGAATCACGTACCTCTCCATCCTGGTCAGGGACGCAATCAATTTGGTACTGTTATAGAAAGTAGGTTATCTCCTGCTCAGAGCGTGTCTAGGAAATCATGTCTACCACCAGCCGTAGGTCCTTGGTCAGCTTAGCTTCAAAGACAGGAATGCCTGCATCCGGTCCATTGAGTCTCTTGTGATTGTCGGTCGAGAAGTGACCGTGCGAGAGATGTCTGTGGTAAATATGAGATCAGTGATATAAATGTTATCAAAAGACGGACTTGATCTTCTTGTAGATGATCTTGAATATTTTTTGGTCCGCTCGACGGTGTTCACGTAGATGTTTATATGCCTCGCTGGATATCAGGATTCGCCACTCTCCGAACCCATCCGCGTTGTCGAAATAAAGAGCAGCCTTCAGGGGCTGCACCATTGGATACGCACTCGGCTCTGTTGAGCTCTCGGCGTCTTCGGGGAACGAAACTTCAGGCGCAACATCTTTGGCAGACTCTTCCACATTTGGGAAGAGCAAGGTCTTGATGTCACCCACTAATTCCGTGCTCCGCAGAAGCGAGAGGTAGAACTTAGGGGAACTGTCAGGGACCGTCGACAAGTACATCGTGAGAATACACACCGAGAGGATTTTTTTCAGCTCTGCAAGGATGTAGGTGGACAACGATGTGGCCGCCTCACTCGTGGGAGGTACATCCATGCCAAGTTTAACGAAGAGTGATCCATCGATAGTTACACAAGCATTCTGGCAATGACGCTTGCGCACGGCTCGGGACACTTGCATGTTGACGAATCTGACATCAGGTTCGACTCCGAAGAGATCGAAATCGTTCTCAAGCGACTTTACGTCTGCAAATTTCATGGTGCTCAACGCACAAAGTACGGGGGATGCGCCCTCAATGAAGGCCCGGTAGCGACCGATATCCTTCGCGACTTCCCTCGCCAAAGACTCTATTGGCAAGGCTAGAACGTGGACGGACACAGTGTCCAACATCTTGTGCGCAAGGGATGAGCGGTACTCTTGGGCATCTTTAGGGAAGTCAGTGATTATTTGTGAGACCATTTCTGTTGAGCGATCCCAAACTATTCAGGAAGTCAGTTGATGGCATAGAACTAAAGTCTGCGAGATACCAGAGATGATGTATGCAAAGACATGAGGGAGAGAGAGCAGATGCTCGATTACAGGTTGTAATTCGCTGTGACCTCCTAGAGCGTCTAAGTGACACAAGGCGGCTCTGAGGCCTGTTTCGTCAACCAATCGATTGGTTGAAAACAGTTCCATCATGTAAGTGGAACCGGAAGAGTTTGTCATAGCGAGACACGAAGAAATTGAGAAGGACTTGAGCACTCGAATGGTTGGTATACCACGCAAGATCGCGGTGCAAAGGCAAGCTCCCTCAAACGTGCCCTCTGAACTTTCTAAGTAAGTTGAAGCTTGAAGCCTCGAGGCGTTGACATCACGCCCACCACCTTGGGCCAGACAGGCCCAGATTTATCAGAAGCTTGGCGAAACAAACTTGGACCAACAGAATCTAGATTTTGAGGATGTTTCTAGTTTTGTTCGAAAGAAGAGGCACTGAACCTAACGACATGTTCGATCTTCATCACGATGGACGCCAAGTACTTGAATGCGACTCCTGAAAAGTAAGTACCAGGCGGTTATGATACCTTCACTGCTTAACTGCCAGTGGTTACTGCTCAGCATATTTCACGGCGTGAAATTCGATATCAAGCTGCGGACTTCGAATTTATATGCCGCGGACTTGTGTGGCGTTTACACGACCACCAATAGAAGCCCGCCCTTATCTCATGTAATTATTTCTGTCCTTCCTTATGATATTCACTGAAGATGCAGCGTGCGTGTGGATTCTGGAACCGGTATTCGTGAATCGCGCAGCATAATGTGACCAGGCAATAACAACGGACAGAACATAAGCAGTGCCATCGAGGGTGAGGAGGTTGTGGAAATGCAAAACGGACGTCATCAATGAGCTACAAGCCAAATACATCGAGAAAGAGATACTGAAGCAATGATGACATAGGAATCTATACGCTGCGTCTGTATCATTGACCATCGCTGTGCGGAGGAGATGCACAGCAGAGAAAAAGGACGAAACAAGCCCACAAGGGGGTAGGTGGTGACTGCACAGTTGCTGCATTTATGGTAGTCTTGGGCGGCAGCGGCAGGCTGTGTTTGCGATGTCAATGCCTGGGCCTGGCCTTGCTGTTGCTGCTGCGTTCGTTTTACCTTGTCACGACTTTGTTCGGGACGTCGAGCAATAAACAATGCCTGCAGAGATAATTGAACCACAGGAATTGGAAATGCACCATTAGAAAACATACCTGTTTGTCCTTGACTCCAGCAACCTCAACGATAGGAGGACCGCGACGAGAAAAGTTAGTTGGCATTGGGCGTTGTTGAAGTTCGGTTGGTTCGCTGACAATGCCAGGTTGAGAGTGGCGGAAGAGTGAACAAAGGAAACGCTGACGACACCATCGTGCGTGTCATCAAAAAAGTCTGGTGTTGGTCGATGGGCAATCTTCTGGGTTGGATGTCGCGTTACATTACTCTAGCATATTGATCTCGATTAAATGTTAAGAAACATGTCACGTACATCCATTAACGACTTTCCAGCTGCGACCCATGAAAGGGCGATTGGAGTGATATGATATTTGTACTCACATGAGGAATGGATAGGAGGTCTTCAAGGACAGCTTCTTTGAGGATGGCAAAGACATCCCACAGGCACACATTTTTGTCCCAACAACCCGTCATTAGCACCTTTTTGTCAGCGGAAAGGGCTGCACACTCCACATGATCTTCGTGCCGGAGGGTTGGTCTGACTTGAAGGTTGGTGTCGAGATCCCACAGACACGTCCTCCCATACGACGCACTTGCAAAGAGCCGGTTATTCTGAAACAAGGTGATGGTGTTGACTCATGTGTCCTTCCTGATCTGCTCCCGAGTGGCAGTGTCGAATATCCTAATCGAGCTGAGTGACCCCGGAGATAACCGTCGCGATTTTTGATGAGCCGAGTAGATCACCTCATCCAGTCACACTGCTTGTGCCCTGTGTTGATTGGACCAAGTACTGTTTCTCCGCTCTCGACATTCAACACTCTTGCTGTCCCCTCCATGCATCTGCTCGCTCACCATCCTCACTCCAGCATACTGAGCGCACCTGATCGCCGTGCCACGTCCATTTGGCAATAACCCTCCCCGTCTCGACGTTCCACAACCTCACTGTCTCATCACTTCCACTCGCAACAGTGTTGCCATTTGGAGACAGTGTTATGCTGTACACGGATCTCAGAGTCCCCTCATCTCGCCAGTCATCACCTACTTGTGTGCCGCTCTCCAGATCCCATAGTCTGAGTGAGCCGTCCCACGAGCCTGTGATGATGCGTCGTCCGCCAGGCAGGTGTACAACACCTTCTACATTGTCAGTGTGACCTCGTATCGTCTGACGGGGCTTGCCCGCTGGCATCTGTTGCTCTTTACTAGTCGGGGAAGACATGGTCGGCACCTGGTGTTTCACAGCCGATTGTGGACTCTGTGTGGGAGAGGGGTTCGGGATAGTGAAATTAGAACGCGTGATCCGGTAAGGGCAAATATTCCTGGTGAGTCTACTATGGGCCTATCTATTCATCACAATGTATTGCTCACGAGACAACCTGTATCCAATCCTGACCCACCAGGATGGCTTCAGGACTGCGCAGAAATTGCTGCGCCGTGCAGGAGTCCAAAGTCGCTGGTAGGCGAGTGATCAGCTTTGTCCATCACAAGAGCCTAGAGTTTCACTCACGCGAAGCACCCTTCAGATGGACTCGGTCACCAGCGATCGGATGCATGGGGTGTATGCTAAGATAGTGGGTGTTTTTGAGTCAAGACAGTTGGGTGCCCGTTCGCTGAAGTTGTCTTTTTTAAATCCCATGTGTCATCTGGTACCCCCTTCAGAACAACCTCCCTGAACTTCGGGCCCTCCTCAGCTTCGTCCTGCCCAAGATCTTCAACTCCGTACAATCATTCGATGAGTGGTTCAACACCCCGTTCGCGAACTCCGGTACAGGAGACAAGATCGAGTTGAACGAAGAAGAGGCTCTGTCGATCATCCGGCGGTTGCATAAGGTGTTGCGGCCGTTCTTGTTGAGAAGGTTGAAGAAGGACGTGGAGAGTGAACTACCGGATAAGGTGATCAAGGTCCGCATGAGTGCGCTGCAGAGTCAGCTGACAGGCAGATGAAGAAGCACAAGATGATTGCTAATGAGAAGGACGCGAAGGGGTACGTTTTTGCTTTCGGCAGAATGGGTGGGAACGTAGTACTGATCTTTGGTTTATTAGTAAATCTGGAGGCGTGAAGGGCCTGAGCAATGAGCTCATGCAGCTGCGCAAGATCTGTCAATATCCGTTCTTGTTCGAGAGCGTCGAGGACGAGGTCAATCCCACCGGGCTCATCGACGATAAGTTGATCAGGTCGGCTGGCCAACTCGAACTTTTGTCCCGTATCCTTCCCAAGTTCTTCACAACAGGTCACAGGGTGCGTCGCTTTCTATGGTTTCCCGAGCAGTTCTGATTATTGCTTCTATCAGGTTCTTATCTTCTCCCAAATGACGAAGGTCATGGAGATTTCTTCAAGATGATGAGCTGGAAGTATCTCCGTCTTGACGGTGGTACGAAGACGGAGGAGCGTGCCTTGCGTGTACAGCAGTTCAATGCGAAGGATTCAGAGATTCAAGTGTCCATCTTGTCGACACGAGCTGGTGATTTGGGTCTCAACTTGCAGACTGCAGATACGGTTATCATGTGCGTTCTCTCTTGCGGTCGCGTCGTTCTCTATGCTAACTCATAGTTTTGTAGCTTCGATAGTGATTGGTGAATAAGCTTCTGGCTATTGTTTGGATAGATGTACTGATGATAATGCAGGAATCTCCACGTTGATCTCCAAGCCCAAGATCGTGCTCATCGTATCGGCCGGACCAAGGCTGTTCGCATTCTCCGTCTCATCACGGAGAAGAGTGTTGAGGAAGCCATGTATACTCGTGCGCGGTACAGGCTCGACAAGGTTATCCAAGCCGATCATTTTGACAACAAATCGACGCAGGAAGAACCGGAAGAACTCCTGGTGAGTGTTGCTGCTCTCCCGAATTCCAAATAACTGACCGAGCATATACAGCGATCCATCCTCGAAGCAGATCAAGAAGAGGAGAACGAAGAAGCTGGCGACATGAACGACAATGAGCTTAACGAGACGCTAGCGAGAAATGATGGGGAGGTCGAGATTTTCTGTAAGATGTACCTTCAGCGAGAACGGGATGCGTTGGACGCATGGCGTGCGGTCGGCAACAGGGGGAAACCACCATTGCCGCTCATGCAGCCTGAAGAGCTGCCCGAGTGCTACCAGATGGACGAACCGTTCGAGCCGAAGGAGATTGACGATGCTATTGAGGGCCGTGGTCAGCGTCGTCGTGACGTCGTCAATTATAACGACGGCCTCAGTGATGAGCAGTGGGCGATGGTACGTTTTGTAGGACGTCACGATGCATGGATGCTGATTGGGATTTTAGGCTGTGGAGGACGGCGAGGATTTGCAGGAACTTGTTGACCGTGCCCGTGGCAAGAAAGAACGTGGAGAGAATCACAGCTAGGACGGGGCTACCTGGCGCCTCACCAGCTTTAGGTGGACCCTCAAGCTCTGCAGCATATGACCCCGCGCTTACGCCTATGGACGAGCGGCCGCAGCGGGGCAGGGCTCAGAGTGCTGGTCACAAACAGGTGACCAGCGATGCTGAATACCTGACGCCTAGTGATGAGGAGTAGATATTCATTTACAGCATCCTTTGTCTGTTTTTCTTTCGTGCTGTTCTTTCCTCGTTTTTATGACAGCATCCATTTCAGAGTATATGTATTGGTACACAATATTATCAGATCACGATGTGAGACGGTACACCAATATGTGCGAAAGGCGGAGCCCGCTTTTAGTAACATCGAGGATTTAGCAAGGATGTAGATGATGCATTTGGACCTTTCAATTGACACAGTTTCAGGAATATTTCATTCTGGATGTGCGATCATACGATAGAATGGATTCATTTGGAGGTTATCCAGCAATTTGTCAACTATACAGCGAGAATTCATACACATGGAGCGATATCGGTGCGGAAGTTCAGCGCTTCAACTTTGACCTTCTCGAATTTTGGCTGCTTAACTTCCTCCGGTGCTACTAACCGGCCCCACAGCAACCTGTGCTCTCCTGAGACCTGCAGCCAGACAAGCGCCCGCTCGTCCTTTCAACTTGACTGCATTCAACCACCATCCATCGAGCTTTGAATAGCACTGCAACTAATTGTCCAAGCATCCTTACCGTTGCATATCCATTGCTCGATCATTTCGCTGCCCAGTCGAACACGCTTACTGGGCAGACTGATACCCACTGAGTATCGTTTCGCGACTTAAAACGTTTCACAACCTTCCTCCGCACTCGAAAGATCGAAGTTACAGCTTAGACTTTGATCCTTCAACTGACTTTGTCGTACGTTGTCCCCTCCGAGACAGCCATCAGCATTTCGATTTCTGATTACAATTACATGTTGAACCCAACTAGTGCTTCCCCAACTTGTTTCATTCCAACTCAGACTTTGTGTCATATTCTATCATCAATCTCTGTCGATAAGTGACTGAGATCAAAGTGAATATCTCCTTCCCTCATCACCTTTCTCACTCTCTGACCTCACTTACCTGGCGAGCTTCTAGCGATGGCCGAAGGAACTTGGGAGAAGCTGTCCCAGGTCGCTGTCCTGGGTGCCGAATATGACTCCCCTAAACGTCAACCCCATCCGAAATGTTTGGAAGGGACCAGAGTGGACCTTCTCAAATTCATCCATGGATTATTGGACAGGCGAGAGAAGAGTCAGATCATTTGGTTGCATGGCACGGCAGGCGTCGGAAAGTCTGCTGTGGCATTCACTGTAGCTGAGAGGATGAAGGGTCTGAAAATGACAGAGGAGACGAATATCGAAACACGGCTCGCGGGGACATTCTTCTTCTCGCGCAAGCACACGAACCGCAGCACGACTGGTCATTTATTTGCAACGCTTGCTTACCAGCTTGCGACCAATTTTCCCAGCGTCCAGAAGGACGTGAACAGAGCTATCCGCGAGAATCCTGCGGTTCTAGACCCTAGAAAGTCTCTTCGCGACCAGATGAAGGCGTTATTTCGCCAACCTCTGCGGCACCTGCAATCCAGGCTGCGCGAGTGTCCGCCTCCTGTGTTTGTTGTCGATGCCCTCGATGAATGCAAACCTGAAACCGTCGCCGATCTCATCTCCCTCCTCGGCCAAGCTCTTCGTGATCCCGAACTTCCCGTGATCCACATTCTACTCACGAGTCGCTGGGAAGAGCATATTTGTAGAGCCATTCAAAAAGAAGAGATGCGCTCTCTGGTGTACGAGATACCGTTGAACACTTCTGGGGAGGGCGTCGCTGGCACCATCTCGTTAGACGGCGAAGATGTTGACAATGACATCTATATTTTCTTGCAGCATTCCTTCACAGAGTTGCGAAATCGCCATCCTGATTTTCCGCAGCCCGCCGCGGATAAACTTAGGCGGCTAGCGAGGCGAGCTGGCAGACGTTTCATCGTGGCATCTACAATGATGAAATTTGTCGATGATGGATACAATGATCCTCGGGATCGCCTTGAGCTCATGCTCGAGCTAACCAATAAACTGCTACCTGGAACGGAAGTGTACAAGTTATACAACTGTATCCTCTCGACCTGTTCGGACCCCAACCGGGCATACCAGCACTTGTCCATTGTTGCTGCCCTTGCAGACCCTCTGCCGGTCTCACAGATCTCGAAGCTCCTTGGCCCTGGTCAAGGCAGTGATGTCGCGACCGCACTGGTACAGCTACGGTCTTTCATGGATATTCCCGCCGACAGCAGCCAGCCGGTGAATCTCTACCACTCATCCATTCGTGACTATGTTTCAGACTTCTCAAACTGCAGCCTCCCTGGATTACAATTTATCACCTCACCACACTCCCTGCTCGCTCATTCCTCTTTCCGCTTGATGATCCAAGACATCCCAGAAAGCACAGACCTCCTGGATGCGCTCTCGGCATTGAAGGAGTACAACCAAGCTACGCACACCGATGACCCAAAGAGGTTGCATCAATCACTAGCCTTTCTTGTCGAGCCACCAGAGCCACTGCATGTTCTTATGGGTCTGTTATGGCTTCGGGAAGCTCGCGGGTCGGGTTTGCGGTCCTGGCTAGAGACTTTAGACGGACGTGCATGGCTGCAGACCCAAGGTGGGGAAGACTATCTGCGGACCCAGAAGGGAGTAGACTGGCTGCAGACCCGGGGCGGGGGGCATTGGTTGAAGACCCATGCAGGATATACTTGGTTACAGACCGAGAGAGGGCGAGGGTGGCTGGAGAGCCGACCAGGGTGGTTGTGGACTCAGAGACGGCGACAATTCGCTGGAGACCCTGACGAGCCAATGCCATTGGAGACTTGGAGCGAGCAAGATTCGCTGGAGAGTATCAGCAGGCAAGGCTGGCTGGACACCCCAGGCGGGCGAGAATGGTTACAGACCCAGGCCGGGGGAGAGTGGCTGCAGACACAAACTGGAGGAGAGTGGCTGCAGAGCCGACGCGGGGAAGAGTGGCTTCAGACCACGACCGGACAATTGTGGCTGCAACAGACCCAGAGTGGCCGAGAATGGTTGCAGACCCAAAGGGGACGAGAGTGGCTGCTGACCCAGGCTGGGCGAGAGTGGCTGGAGAGAAATAGGCAAGAGTGGCTAGTTACCGAGATCGGGCGAGAGTGGCTCGACACCGAGATCGGGCGAGAATGGCTCGACACCGAGATCGGGCTAGAGTGGCTCGACGCCGAGAACGGGGGACAATGGCTCGACACTGAGAGAGGGCGAGAGTGGCTTATCACCAAGAGCGGGCGACAATGGCTTGTCCCTGCGGGCGGGCGAGAGTGGCTAAACACCGGGACAAGGGAAAGGTGGCAGCATATCCGTGGTGGACAAGTATGGCTGTATTCCGAGAGCGGGCGAAAGTGGCTGGAGACACAGAACGGGAGGGAGTGGCTGGAGACAGAGAGCGGGAGGGAGTGGCTGGAGACACAGAACGGGAGGGAGCAGCTGGTGGCACAGAGCGGGAGGGAGCGGCTGGAGACACAGAGCGGGAGGGAGTGGCTGGACACGCATGGCCAGAGGGAGTGGCTGGACACGCATGGCGGGAGGGAGTGGCTGGAAACACAGCGCGGGAGGGAGTGGCTGGAAACGCAACGCGGGAGGAAGTGGCTGGACACGCATGGCCAGAGGGAGTGGCTGGACACGCATGGCGGGAGGGAGTGGCTGGAAACACAGCGCGGGAGGGAGTGGCTGGAAACGCAACGCGGGAGGAAGTGGCTGGAGACACCAAACGGGAGGGAGTGGCTGGAGATAGAGAGCGGGAGGGAGTGGCTCGCGATACAGAGCGGGAGGAAGTGGCTGGCGACACAACACGGTAGGAAGTGGCTGGCGACACAGAGCGGGAGGGAGTGGCTAGAGACACAGAGCGGGAGCGAGTGGCTGGCGACACAGAGCGGGAGCGAGTGGGTGCAGACAAAGCGCGGGAGGGAGTGGCTGGAGACGCATGGCTGGAGGGAGTGGCTGGAAACACAGCGCGGGAGGGAATGGCTGGAAACGCAGCGCGGGAGGAAGTGGCTGGAGACACAGAACGGGAGGGAGTGGCTGGAGACAGAGAGCGGGAGGGAGTGGCTGGAGACACAGAGCGGGAGGGAGTGGCTCGCGACACAGAGCGGGAGGAAGCGGCTCGCGACACAACACGGTAGGAAGTGGCTGGCGACACAGAGCGGGAGCGAGTGGCTAGAGACACAGAGCGGGAGCGAGTGGCTGGCGACACAGAGCGGGGGCGAGTGGCTAGAGACACAGAGCGGGAGGGAGTGGCTGGCGACACAGAGTGGGAGCGAGTGGGTGGAGACAAAGCGCGGGAGGGTGTGGCTGGCGACACAGAGCGGCCGGGAGTGGCTGGAGACACAGCGCGGGAGGGAGTGGTTGGCAACACAGAGCATGAGGGAGTGGTTGGAGACACAGAGCGGGAAGGAGTGGCTAGCGACCCAGAGTGAGCGCAACCGCCTGCAGATTTTGAATGGACTGCAGACTCCGATCGGCCATACGTGGCTGCACACCTGGCACGGGCGAGAGTGGCTGCTGACTCAGAGTGGGCGAGAGTGGTTGCTGACACAGAGTGGGGAAGAGTGGCTCCTGATCCCAAGAGGGCGAAAATGGCTGCATGCTCTGGACGGGCGAGAGTGGCTGCAGACCCCGAATGGGCTGCAGACCAAGAGTGGCAAAGAATGGCTGCGGGCCAAGAGTGGCCAAGAGTGGCTGCTGACCCTGAGCGGGCGAGAGTGGCTGCAGACTAAGGGCGGACGAGAGTGGTTGCAGACACAGATCGGACGAGAGTGGCTACAAACTCCCCATGGACAAGCATGGCAGTTGACCCCTGCGGCGTCTGTCTGGGTGGCAATAGAAGACTTCTCGGACACATTGGAAACAATCAGCGAGAGCGCAATCATCCCACAATTGCCTTTACCGTCAGCTTTTCAAGTACTCCAGGAGTTCAAGAGCTTACCAGATTTCTTGATGTTTCCGGTGTTCCTGGCGTTAAGGCCCCAGGATCATTCCACCTCTGCATTCCTACAAGATCGTCCAGACATTGAGGTCATCCATGCTATGACCGCGTTCACGATTTTTGCAACCGAGGCGCGGGAGCGAAGCCAATCAAATTCCGATGCTCTCAAGTATGCATGCCAAAATTGGGCCGTCCATCTCTCGCGAGCCCAGAATCCATGGAACGACGCACTCGAGCATACATTCAAGTTTTTCTGGAATGAGCGTCTCCTCGCTTGGCTCGAACGGCAGTGGTGTTTGAAGGGTCTGCAGTCTTGCCTTATCGTTTTATCCGAATGGCAGAAAATTGCAAAGGTGTGCTGATTTCTGATGGTTATTGCGACCAAACGCCTGACCTGCGCACACAGGAACATCTCATTGAAGCTGCAGGGTCATCTTAGTCCCGGGTCTGAATTTCTCGATTTTATGTACTGGACGTTATGCTGTCTTGTTATCGCACATTGATATCTTTCTTTGACGTTGCTCTTGTATTTACAGGATTCGGAATGTAACAACCCCGGGATAGTGTTTGTGAAGCTCACGCTTACAGCTAGCTCATTGTCTACTCATTTATGTCTGTATGTCCTCGATGATTATTATCTTGTCACAGAGTTCGGGTTCGTTGTGCAGACAGTAATTATGTAATCGATTCCATAAGATGTTTGTACAATTGTTGAAACTACCCTAAGAATGTCGAGTCTGGCATTAAGTAAGAGGCTGGTGAGCAAAACCTGACTTGCAATAAGTATGCAAAGAACACATGGGATATTGCAGTCTATGGTGCACGTCACTTAGTCACCGCTACTTTTGTGCAACATCTTTAGCACCTCGAGATTTCACCCGAATTCTTACATCAGGAAAACATCGAGTTCCTTTTCGGTCCTTAGCTTACTTAAAGTTCCTTAAAATTAATTTTAAGGCTGCTAAGGAGAATAAGGAACTAGTGTGTTCCTTAGCGAAATGTATTCTAAGGAGCGAAGTCGTTTCAAGGCGGTTAAGGCATCAAAGGCAGTTGTATTTTTGAAAGTAAAATAAGTAAAATAAGGCGCCTGCTGAGCGCCAAAAAAAAACATGTTATGTATTATGTTAGCGTTTACTTCAATAAGCACTGATAGACGCGCGACACGCCGACAACAACAACTCGCTCGTCATCTACACATCAATCGCGGAAATCTACAAAATCTAAGAAAAAAACATCATAGTAAGTTTTAATCGATAATCGTCGCGTCAAACATTGCTTACCGGGTGCTGGTGAATCAGATGGCTCCAAGATCTCGCGTGCAACTGCAACGAAAGACGTGCAAGTGGGGAGATGTGGCTGTCCGGGCGGAGGCTGCAATCAGAGCTGAGGCGAGGGCAGAAGAAGCGGAGGTGAGAGCAGAAGGTACAAAACCCTGGTCGCCAGCCGGGTCATCATAAATATTCTCATCGATAACACCTGCTGGAGTGGGAGAACGACTCCGTGGAGGTATAAATCCGGGACCTGCGAGCGGAGCTGTGCGATTGAGGTTTTGTATTTGTGGGGTACCGTGCTTCGCATGTGTGTGCTGAGTGAGGCCAGACTTGTTTTTGAAGACCCGATTGCAGTTTGGAAACCGACAAACGAGCCTGGTGACAGCTGGGGCCATGTTGGACAGTGGGTAGTCGCAGTGAGATGGATACCAGGGAGCAGAATACGTAGAATGCAGACTAGACTAATACTAAGTGTGTGAATCAGAAATTATGACATGCTCAATCGAAAAAAATATAACTTCACCCGTTCGTTGCCACCTTTTGCTAGCGTCCATATTCTTTCAACACCTTGCTACCAGCATTCCTCCAACAGCTTGTCCTAGATCTCACCATGCCTCGACCTGCAACGCGCCCAGGGAATGCTAACAAACATCCTGGACAGATAGTTCTTGAAGCGAGTCGCGTAGCACGTCCAAAGGATGTAATTGCAGCTGAAAGAAAAAAGGCGTCAGCAGAGAAATCAGCCAAGGCAATCGCCTTAGAAGATGCTATGGCTGTTGAGCAGACGGCTCAACGTGCTGGCCCAGGACGCCTTGTCAGACCAAAGCCTAAGCCGCGCCCAGTGACCAAGGCAGCGCCAACTGCAAACCCCGACAAGACACGTAAGCCTTACGCAATACAATGCTGTTGCAAGACTTACCAGTTCTTTGACATTTATACAGCTGTTGGGGCAAAACCAGTGTCCAAAAGCACTGACGCCCCGAAGAAGAAATATCCAGGCTTGAAACTCACCTTCAAGGATGGTGTCAACGCCAATCGAAAGGTGTCCAACAATGGTACATCATCTACAACGTGCGTTGTACTAAGCGCGGGCAGGGGCAGTGACAGTGGGAAAAATCGAAGGTCGTTGTAAGTTCATCTTAACTGCGATGTTACTCTTATCAGAGCTGACTCTTTATTACTTCAACATATTTCACTCACTGCAATGTAGGGGATCTGAACACGCCATATCGACAGAGGAGGTGGAAGTGGGGAAGTGGGCTAAAAGCGTGGCATCGAAGTCCCAACGGAAGCCATCTGCGCCACCAAGTGCACGTGCCAGTGGTAGGTTGAGTTTCATGTCTGCACACATCGCTAACAGTTTTTAGTGATTGCAAGCAGGGATGCGGACATATCCGAAGACGAAAACCTACCTGAAGATCATGATGAGAGCGTAACTGTGAGTCGGGGTAGTCAGGTGAGTGACTTCATGATTGTGAATGGGGAATGCTAAAATCAATGCAGGGTGTCGTGCGTATGATTGAGACTGTTGATGATGCCACGAGGGGACGGAAGCGTACCTTGTCCACGACCTCATTGGATGACCTCGAGCCTGAAGAGCCGCGTGAAATGGAAGAAGACGATGCCGACGAATATATTCCGGACAAGGATGAGGGTGCGGCTGAGGATGAGGATGAGGATGTTGAGATGACGGATCAGCAGGGTGACATTATTGAGGTAAGTACTGGTGGGTCCTGTGAGATAGATGAATCGCTCACCACTATCATGGATTTATAGGTCTCAAGCAGTCGACTCACAAGCTCTGTATGGAGAATTTGCTCAGGTCGCCTGACAACGCTGACAAATTCCTATGCAGATGTCAGTTAGTGTCATGGATACCACGATGGACGGTCCAACATCCAAGTTCGTCAAAACCGAAAATGGACGTGCGCCACGTACGATACTCAATCTGAAGAAAGAAAAGCCGAAGAATTCTCACTTGCCCAGCGCTGTTCAGAATCTCAGCTTTCGTTCCATATTTATTCCAACGGTCATGCACTGGGTCGGCAACAACAGCTATCCATGGACCATCCCCGATGAGAAACTCTCAGACGTTCTCGAGGATATATTCATGGCGGTGTGTAAGCAGCCTGGAGACTTTAGGAATGATGATGGCTGTAATCTTGCCTTCAACGTCGTAAGTAAATTGTATTCCGGTACTTCTAGCTGACAACTATGTTGGCAGGTATGCCAAAGGATCTCTGAATGGAGAGGCAACTTCAGCTCCACCGCTATCACGATTCTCATGGCGTTTTTCGCCTCCACGGACGAATTCAAGACCAAGGAGGCACGCAAAGACTATGCCGAATATCAACTTGAAGATTCGCGCTTTGTATATGAAGATCCGGATAATGAAGACTCACCTGGAGCTTTCCTATCGGAATTCATCTTGCGCATCTTCGCTGTTCAACTCAATGCCACCCAAGGACGCCAGATAATTGACTCGCTCGACTTCGGCTTACCTGGATATCAAACGGCCCTTGCACTGACCACTGCAGCCGTGAGTTTTGCAGCACCTTTACAAAACTTGCTAACTTTCATTTGCAGGCCGAGCGTGCACTTATTTTAGCTCGCGACGACCTGATTGTGGAAGATACTTCGGACCACGGGAAACACAAGATCGCGTTGACTCTCAATCAGTCCACAAACAAAATGAGTAACACAGGCACTGCTTTTTCTGCGGGTAATTGGGAGACTGATACACTCGCGTACATGGAACGGATCGAGGAGCTGCCCTTCGACCGCATCAAAGAAATTGTGGAACGATCTCAGGCGTACATGAAGCGTGCTCGCCGCAAGGACGAGTCTACTATTCTCGATGGTGAAACCCCCGTCAATCCACGTACACGTATCCGTATCTGAAAGCCTCGTATCGTTTCACTTCAATCTCTGCTCTCGTCAATTGCTGTCCTACACCGTTTTTAAGATTTTTTTGTCATTTTCATAGCACGCCTTGACCGCCTTGAACTCGTTGACATCCTTATTTTCGCCTTAGCGTACTTGGATTATTCTGTGTCTATTGAAATAATAACATGCCTTGACCGCCTTATCCGCTCCTTATCCGCTCCTTATCCTCCTTATTTCCTTAGTTTAAGGAAAGGGATCTCCTTAGTCTCCTTAATTTAAGGACGAAAAACGGCCTTAAAAGTTCCTTATTGAGCAAATTAAGGCAAATAAGGAGCGTTTAAGGAACTCGATGTTTTCCTGATGTATCCCTCTTGCCAAAATGCTTGTATTTGCCCAAGGAACAAAACCTCCAGACGGATTTCGATAATACTTAAATTTGAGGGAGTTTTTTTTTTCATGGAGGTCAATTTGGCGCATCCCTACAAAATATAGCTATACATGATCAAAAACTCTCGCTACTGTTTCGGGAACTCGTCTGTGTGATTTATAGCGTGCAGAACTGAATTGTTTGACCCGCAACTGAGCATCTCGGGTGGTAAGACCTGACCTGTATGCCTCCATCGATGATCCACCGAAACATCTGATGCTGCCATAATCGGATCGTGTTGATGGATACAGATGCGAGTGCGAGCGGCATGTTCTTCTTCAGCGTGTCGAATGTGTAATCACAATTGTCGCGAAGATACTTCTTAACCTGGCCCCAGAAAAATTCGATTGGGTTCAGCTCACAGTGGAATTTGGGGAGGAAGATGCAAATGTGCCCCGACTGTTCGATGATTTCCTGTACAAGGGACTTCTGCTGCTGAAAGTCAGGCTGTCGCTCGAGTACACGTTTGTTGCAACAAACAACATCTGCATCAGGGTTGCATTTGTCGCACCTCCCACGACAGCCGGACTTGTACAGGCCACGCTCGATAAGCACAGCCTTGATCCCTTTCGGCTGATTCGGAAATTGTGGGTGATCATTAGGATACACCATTGACTGGGACACAGTTTGCCCATCGTGGATATACCACCCATTGCGCAAGTGTGCTTGCTTCCCGCCAGGATTCAATGACATTCATGCGCCAAACGAGAAGTGCATCCTCTGCATAAGCAGAGTGACCCTGCGAGTTGTCGATGAGGAAAAGGGCTTGATAGCCTGCGCCATGGGCATGCTCGAATGCCGGAATGATTTTTTCGTGAAGCTGACAGTATCTGGTCTTCAATAATGTGAATAATGTACATTGCGAGAATCTTACCTGCTTTACGAAGTGCTCGCCTGTCCAATAACCCGCGTGATTCTTGCCGTACTCCAGACTTTCTGATGCTTCCGTCAAATACCCAACTGTTGAACAGATAACGTCACTCTGTTGGATTCCCCGACCAACTCCTTTCTTCTTCAACCTATGTTCATCACCACAAACCCATGTCTTGTCAGCATCGTTGTTCGCCTGGGCTGTCATCTCATCATGAGGCACAAGAACAAGTCGGCGTTCAACGTAATTCAGTGGCTGTGTCTCCAACTCCTTCTCGACGTCGCCCACAACATATTGTACCAGGCGTGGCTCGCATGCCTTCATAAACGGCAAGAAAACATTCTGCCGGTATTCAACGACGTCAGGACGATCATGACCATCGAAATATAGGCCTTTCTTGTGTGAGATACATATATCGGAAACCTTCGGAGCGCATCCAACGACGAGCAGTGCTCAACGAAACACCACGTGCGACTTTCATATGGATGCGGGGAAAGAGTTCCAACTCCAGGTACTTCTTCAAACCTTTCGGCATCTCTTCATCAACCATGTGCTGCAAGTACTTGCTGGCTGCGCTGTGAATCAACCTCCCACTGGTAAATTGGGCGAGTTTTTCGGGATTAACAGCCCATTTGTTGGACCGAAGATAAGTCCTGCACTCTCCAGCGATGTCGGGGTCACTGAGGAGTGAGTATACCTTGGTGTGGCACCCGCGACGAGATTTTGGCAGCTCACGTGAGTTCACCCAGGCCCGAGTCCAGCTGCGGAGCTGCCTTCCACCCCATCCTGATGCAAAGCCATGTGATTCTGCAGCACGCTAGGATGCATCAGTGAAATTTCGTCCATTACGGACAACCAGAGCAAGATGACTTTGGACGGTGTGGGCTCGTTTTGCTTGGAGCCCATGAATCCCTCCCGCAAATTGAGTCTTTTTCGACAAAATGACCTTTTCAATGTCTCGTAATGCTGCTGCGAGGTCGTCAAGTTGCCGCTTCCGCTTTTCGGCCCTTTCCACATGATATGGAACATCAAGTTTTCGATGTTTCAGTGGCGGCGCCGTGGGATGGTGTGAAAATGACTCGGTGGACTCGGTGGTATCTTCCTCGTCTTCAGTATCCGTGGAGAGATCAGAGAGGTAGCCGAATGTGTGAGCCAGGCTTTCATGAGGAGCAGGGTTTTCAGCTGACTCAGAGTGTGTATGTGGCCGTTTCTCGACAGTAGGCTTTGCGTGAGCCTTTGGGGCCTGTGCCACCCAGTTCCGCATCATCGATACTTGTGGGTCATTGCTGTATCATCCGAGTCTGACTGTGAGGCTCAGGAGTCATTATAATGTTGTACTGGACACTCACGATTTTTTCGCAGTGATACGTTCCCTTTCACGGTCGCGCGCAGCCTTCGCGTTTCGCTGCGCCGTTCGAATTGAATTCCCGGTGTACCCCAAAGCCCTGTTGCTCTCCACTTTCCGCCAATCTTTCATCGTCATTTTCGAGGCTGCACTGACTTCTTCATATTTTGTCGGGCACCTTAGCGCCTCGACCTCAGCTCTTAGCGCCGTCAAATTCTGCTCCAGCTCTTCACCCTCAAATTCCACGACACTCTCATCACCATCAGACCAGTCTGAGTCAGAATCTGGTGCATAATCACTGTCTTCGGACCAGTAGCAGTTGACGCCGCCTTCGTAACCACACTCGTTCTCCGCATTGTCGTCATCGTGGCCCGCTGGTTGAGCATCATTGGGTTCTGCTGGGTGGTGTTTCGTGTGACGAAAGGCTCGAGCATGTGCAACTGCGGTTTTTTTCGCTTTTCTGGCCATGATGAACGGTCCTCGTAACAAGGAATTTATTTGGATTCACCATCACTAGGTACTGCATGAAACTCGTAGCTGTAACTTGACCATAGCTATGCTAACATCGAAGCTGCTCCTCCCGCCCCAGCCTAATTTGGACTTGGGGTTAGGGTTACGATTTTTTTGCGTCAATTTGGCGCCTGCACAAAAGTAGCGGTGACTAAGTGACGTGCACCATAGTATCCGCCCAAATACATTGCAATTGGCGCACGGCTGAAAGCTTCGGCGAGGCTTGAAGCTTAAAGCGCAGGTACGAAAAACTCAGGTGCAGTTGGAAGCTTGAAAACTAGAAACGAATTGAATGATTACGATGGGACGAAAATGTCAAAATCAAGCGGAGCAGAGTCCTCTCCAAGACTCTATCTATAGCGACATGGCTGCAGGGCGGCCTCTGAAGAAGTAGCTTTCGTCGGACTCTTGATCTCTTTGAGGCTATCAGGTAGAGTACCTGAATATAATTAGATGTTTTTCAATGAACGACGTTACGCAGAGGGTCACAGTATTTCTTGACAGGTCTTGCGATTTGCCGTGTAATCTCTTATCCGCGCGTCAAGAGAACGGCAGGCGCAAGTGAACTTCCTGGACGTACCTCATATTCAGCTGTGACAGAGCGTCCACAAGCCAGAGTCGGTACATATGTCTGTATCTGAGCTCCCAGGTACTGAGTAGCACTGATTGGCCGTCATAAGTGCATCGCTTGTGTTTCTCCGGGCCATCATCGTGAACGGTAGTAGTAGCATTGCTTCCAAGCGCTCGAAATCGCAGGACGACAACGTACTACTATCGCACAAAACACTACCACTTCGCGATGGAGAGGACTCAGCAGATTGGCTGGCGCAACGCCAGCACTGTAAGTACAAGCACGCTCATCACATGTATGTCATCAGTCAGCAACGAATGGGCGGTGTTCAATCGTGCTATCAACACTGGAGGTCTCGTGACTTGGATCATCTCCTTGATCCAGGAGAAACTCCAGTTCTTCTGGGACGAAGATGCAGCGTGCGTGTGGAATTAGTATTTAGTGAATCGTGCAGTATAATGTAACCAGACAACAACCACGGACAGAACATAAGTAGTGCCATCAAGACTGCTTTACACATAGCATCGAAATGAATTCGAGGGTGAGGAAGTTGTGGAAATGCTAAATGAACACCACTGATGAAGTATGAGACAAATACATCGAATCAGAGAAGGAACCAACGATGAAATATGAATCTATCTGCGTCTGTATTGGTGACCGTTACCGTGCGGAGATGCACAGCAGAGAAAAATAACGAAACGAGCCCACAAGGGGATAGGTGGTGACTGCGTGGTTGCTGGACTTGGCGCGGTAGTATTAGTATCGGGAACAGGAGCAGAAGATGTCGTGGACGTCGAGGCGGCAGGGGCAGGCTTGGTTTGCGATATCGACGTTGATGCCTGGGCTTGGCCTTGCTGTTGCTGCTGCGTTCGTTTTGCTTTGTCATGGTCATGTTCGGGACGTCGAGCAACAAACAATGCCTGCAGAGATAAATGAACCACGGGAGTTGGAAATGCACCAGAAGCAAACATACCTGTTTGTCTTTTACTGCAGCAACCTCGACGATAGGAGGACCACGACGGGAGAAGATAGTTCGCGTGAGGCGTTGTTGAAGTTCGGTTGCTTTGCTGGAGAGTAGCGGAAGAGCGAAGAAAGGCGACCGAGGAACGCGGTTGGAGAAGAGGGCGAGAGGGTACAGTGGTGGCGACGTGCAGAGGAACGGTCATGAATACCGTGCCTCGCGGAGAACTGAGAGAACAGAGATCAGGATAGAAACTGATGGAAAAAAAACACTGGCGACACACATGACCGTCTTGGGCGTCATCAAAAAAACCTGGCAATAGTCGACGGGCAACCTTCTGGGCTGGACGTCGCGTGGCATTACTCTAGCATGTTAATCTTGATTAACTGGACTCAGGGTTAATAAATTCGTGCTGGATGGGTGGTCCGACTTGGAGGTTGGTGTCAAGATTCCACAGACGCACTGTGTTACCATCTGATGCAAGGTGATGGCGTTGACAAAGTTAGTGTGTTCCTCAACCTGCTAAGTGGCAGTGTCGAATATCCTAATCAAGCGAAATGACCCGGAGATAAGCTTTGCTTCCATCCGATGTCCATGCCAAAAATGCCCCAGCGCGTTTGAGTGTGAAGAGCAGTTTGGCCGTCTTCGCGTCTCTGGGGTTTCTTGGAATCCGGCTGTCGGGTGTGTCGGGGTGAGTAGCTCACCCCACTCGTGTCCTGTGTTGATTGGACCCAGTACTGTTTCTCCGCTCACGACATTCCACACCCTTGCCGTCCCATCCCGGGATCCACTCACCGGCACCACTCGCTCACCATCTGTATTCCAGCACACTGACCGCACCCAATCAGTATGGCCTGTCCATTTAACAATGACCCTCCCCGTCTCCACATCCCACAACCTCACTATCATATCTTCGCTTCCACTCGCAACAGTGTTGCCGTTTGGAGATATTGCTAAGCTGTGCACGAACACTCGAGTACTCTCATCTCGCCAGTCGTCTCCTATTTGTATACCGCTCTACAGGTCCCATAGTCTAAGTGACCTGTCCCACGAACCTGTGATGATGCCGGGCAGGTGCACAACACCTTTTACCTCCTCAGTATGACCTCTCATCGTCTGAAGGGGCTTGACTGCTGGCGTCTGTTGCTTTTACTGGTCGGAGAAGACATCTGGCAAGGGTGAAATTTCCGGTGAGTCTACTAAGAGCCCATATTTTTATCACAACGCATTGCTCACGAAACACCTGCTTCCAGTGACTTTATCTTGACTCGCAGGACGGCTTCAGGACTGGGCGCAGGAGTTGCTGTGCCGTTAATCGAGAATGTGCAAGATATATTCACTGCGGGAGTCCAAAGTCGTTGGTCAGTAATGCGAGCGGTTTGCACTCCAGAATACAACTCACAAGAAGCTCCGTTTAGATGAACCTAGTCACCAGCGATAGGAACAAGCTGTAAGCTGGGTGATTTTGGAACCGAGATAGTTGGGCGCCCGTTCGTTTCAGTTGTCTTTGAGATGCATCCTATGTGACATCCTGTATCCGCTTCACGGCTTTACTGCTGTGTAGACAAAGGGCTTAGGTCGACTGGTGCTACTTTTCTACATACAGTGACAAGAGGCTGCCTGGATAGTTATGAACTTGATATCCTACATGGTGTCACATTTCCTCTCTGCTTCACGTGTTTCTTGCAGCCAGTCTACTTTCGAACTCGATCAGTGTCTTCAGCATGTTTTCAGACGGTACAGCATGCTGTCATCGTGTACTGTATTCCGCACCATCCCCCTCATATTCTGATTTAGACGTTTCAGAATTCCGACGCTAGTATCACATCCCACACGCTCGCAGCTTGGATGAACATATTGTTTACAAGGAGGTCGTGGACTCGTATTGTCGGTGACCCCGCACACTACAACAATCTTGCAGCTTATCGTGCAGAATGTCGAGCTTACAGACGCCACTGTATGTCGGTGGGACTTCGGCAAACGCAGCATCCGATGCGACGATGGACGAGTTATCTGGCTCTGTCCAGGTTGCAGGATCAGGAAGGTACATACTTTGACTTCTCTAAAAATCCAAAGCCCGATGACCACATCCACTGCCAAACCTTACCTTCGCATCATGATCGACATACGACGAATGACTTCAGTGTCAAGGCCATTCTGAGGACTTTCAGCTGAACTTTTACTGAATAATTACTGGCCTCCTTCGCGGATGTACCAGTCGCCCGTTCTGGATATCTTCCTTCGAGTAAGCGAAAATCTAAAATACCATACCCTGCTGCGCTGAGTGATAGCCTGTTATAACTGGACAAAGCAGACGTTCAAAGATTTCTGCCCAAAACCTTGAAACAAGATGTTCTGACGCATTTCACCAAAGCCAGTGGAGTCGCTCCCATTGTGAAACAGTTACGATCGCACACGCGTACCATGCAATCGCTCCGTATTCAGACGTGTCTTGCACTTGCTGATTTTTGTCCAACTGTAAGCAACGGTTGTCCCTCGAGCGGCCCTCGAAGGGTCAGAGATGACACAACCTCTGGGTCTTCATGTTGCGGTGTACGCGGATACATCATAATTACAGATCGCTGAGATGAAAATTGAGTCTTATTGTAAAAAAGAAAATCGCGGGCGTAATGCTTGTCGACTGTAACTGATATGTTGTGCCACCAATAAAAGATCGTTCATTGACATGACTGCTGTAACACTACACCAGAGGTTCCATGAATTACGCCTTTTCATAACTTACCCCAGTCCAGGAAAAATATCAGTGTACGAGCTCGGTGGAAAAAGATACAGGATGGGGGATTGGTATTCGTGTAGGATAGCATTGACCAGGCCATAACCACGGACAGAGCATAAGCAGAGTACCATTGAGGCTGCTTCACACATAGCTTTGAAACTAACCCCGAGCGTGAGGAGGTAGCGACAATGCCAGATGGACGTCATTGATGGACTATAAGCCAAATACATCGAGAAAAATATCATGAAGCAAAAAAATAACTATGTGCTGTGTCTGAGACAGCAGAGAAACAGCACGAAACGAGCCCACAAGTGGATAGGTAGTGACTGCATAGTTGCTGGACTTGGTGTGGTAGTATCAGTATCGGGAGCAGGAGTAGAAGGCGTCGTGGACGTCAAAGAGGCAGCGGCAGGCTTGATTTGCGATGTCGACGTCGACGCCCTTGCTGTTGCTGCTGCGTTCGTTTCGCCTTCTCACGGTCTCGTTCGGGACGTCGAGCAACAAACAGTGCCTGCGCAGAGATCACTGAACCACTGAAATTGGAAATGTACCGGAAGAATATATACCTGTTTGTCTCGTACTGCAGCAACTTCAATGGTATGAGGACCACAATGAGAGAAGATAGTTCGCGTTGGGCGTTGCTGAAGTTCAGTTGCTTCGCTGGTGATGGTTTGAGAGTGGCGGAAAAGAGAAGAAAGGCAGCTGAGGAGCGCGCTTGGAGAGGGTGGGAGAGCACCGCGGCGGCGGCGTGCAGAGGAACGATTATGGATACTGCGCGTCGCTAGAGGACTGGGAGAACATAGGTCACAACTGAGAAAGGGAAGAAAAATTGACGACGTACATGAACACCGTGTCGCACATCATCAACAATCCTGGCCGCGTAGTCAATGGGCAACCTTCTGGACTGAATGTCGGGTCGCATTACTCTAGCATATCAATCTTAAATCAATTGAAAAGGTCAAGAAAGATGTCACATACGGCCATTAACGTTTAACTTTGACTTTCCAGCTGCGACCTGTAAATGGGAGATTGGTATGACTTGAAAAGGTATGATATTTACACTCACATGAGCCTTGAAATGATTTGTAGTAGGTCTGCTTCTTTGAGGATGGCATAGACATCTCACACGTACACATTTCCGTCACTACAACCTGTCACTAGCACCTTTCCATCAGCGGAAAAGGCAGTATAGTCCACATCATGTTCGAGCTGGATAGGTGGTCTGACCTGGAGGTTGGTGCCGAGATTCCACAAGCGCACTGTGAAATCTTCTGAATTTGAATCTGATACACTTGCAATTGGGAGGCGGTCATTCCGAAATAAGGTGATGGTGTTGACTAACCGGTCTGAGAATGCCGATCTGCTTCCGAGTGGCAATGTCGTTCGCCCGTCTTGGCATCCTGATTTTTACTGCGTTGTCGTGTTTGATCAGCTGATACTAATTCTTTACCGCATCGCTCATACACTTGTATGTAGTATCTTATCGATTATCTCTTACCGTACCGCCGAATCTAAGCTGATCACGAGCAAATTGACGGTCATCCACGTTACCTCTCGTCTGATTGCCTGTAAGTGTGTCTGCCGTCTACTGTGATGCGGCCTTCTATCGTCCATCAATATAAAGGTCTGCCAACTACCGGAGACTAAAGTATGTATTGGTGCACAGTATGATCAGATTACGGTCTCCAAACACTCGGATCTAGGTCCTCAACGTTAAGAGCAGGCTTCTCCTTTCGCACGCGAAATAGCTTCTTCTCTGCAACAATTCCCTTGTAAGCCACTTGAAACTCGATGTGCATATTCTCCGTGCTGCCAGGAACCCTCTGAATGAATTTTTTCGACCTCCAGAACCGCACGTTTGAGGGCGTCGATGTCGCGGGTACGATGATCTGGCGAGGAAGGCTCTAGCTGCTTGCACAATTGCAAACCTTTCTTGAGGAGCAATCTATAAACAAGACTGCACGTTAATCATTGTAAGATGCTGGGTAAGTTATGTCTTACGTGATCTCGCTTCTCTGCCTGCCCAATTCCTCAAGCTTTTCATGAGACTCCTCATTGAAAAGGCCTTTCGTCTTCATTTTGGCAGCGTGAGTTAGAGCAATGCCTTGTTCCAGGCAGGCCAAAAGGTGGGGAAATGGTCCAAGGAAAAGAAGACGATAATAGCCCGGACGCCATTCGGAGGACTGCGTCTCCTTGAGGCATGTCGTGAATTTCGCATCAATTTCTGCATCTACCGCAGGGCCTGAGCGATGCCAAACGTAATAGCGATATGCATACTGAATCGTGCGAGCTGCCCGGTCTTGCTCTTCCGATGGCCCGCTGGAGCGAAGGGACTCGTCAGGCGCAGGGTCAAGGGATGTGACCGCTTCATCCATATCTTCCATCAGGTAAATGACCCGAAAATGATAAAGTATTAGAAAGATCTATCCGGTATAAAATTTGTATAAAATTTATCATAATTGTACTCCGCATGAGAAAGCTTTGAATACCCGGACTAAGATGGATGGACAACGCCAAATGTACAATTGTGACAGTTTAGTTGCAATCTCATCACCGAAATGCCAAATATTGCAACACCAACCAGGAAGATTAAGTTGCCCAAAGCACCCACAGTCACCTTGTTGAGTACCAGTGATAATACATAATAATTCTGCCCTATACATGTAACCTTCGATTGATTTTATTTCTTCCACAATATCTAAACAAATGCTAGTGTTGGATAGATGTTTATATGGCCGGACTGTTCTAGATGAAAACTGCCTACGGCTCAAGGGTGCCAGGGCGCCACAACTCAATAACCATTCGTGTCA
This sequence comes from Suillus lakei, assembly GCA_016628065.1. Taxonomy (NCBI): domain Eukaryota; kingdom Fungi; phylum Basidiomycota; class Agaricomycetes; order Boletales; family Suillaceae; genus Suillus; species Suillus lakei. Next base: position 558 of record JABBWA010000308.1, on the reverse strand, counting down.
GTGTGTTCATGTTATGCAAGCCCAGCTTGCCCTTGCACTTCTGACGAAAACTCCATTGGTGCAGACGTTAGATATATGATTGTAATGCGAGCCTGCATTGGCCAAATCTAGCTAACTACACAAAGTGCCCAACAAGTGGCAATGCGTTTGCGTCTTTCCCAACTGCGATAATCCATGGCTGTTGTATGTAAAGTTAGTGGGTCATTCTGTCGTACGCAACATCTAACACGTGCTAGCGCCAGAAAAATGTTTATATGGCTGGACTGTTCTGGATGAAAACAGCCTACGGCCCAAGGGTGCCATTGGCAGCACAACTCAATAGCTATCCGTGTCAGCGTGGTCATGTTATGCAAGCCCAGCTTGCCCTTGCACTTCCGACAAAAACACCATTGGCGTGGACGTTAGGTATATGATTGTAACACAAGCCTGCATCAGCCGGATCTAGCTAACTACACAAGATGCCCGACAAGCGGGCAGTGCATTGGCATCTTTCCCAAACAGTGATAATACATGACCGTTGTATGTAAAGTCAGTGGGTCATTCTGTCGTACGCAACAT
>JABBWA010000307.1:0-55710 GCA_016628065.1 Suillus lakei | reverse complement strand
CTGGGACGGATCGCATGTGATACCTCCTGCGGGGGGTGCGTTATTAATGGCGTCCTGTCAACATCGAACTCTAAATGTAATGGTTCGGTGACTTCGTCAAAAGACGGCAGCAGGCTATGGGACTGCGTACTTGGGATCTGCCATTGTGATTGTCCACGCGGGTCCGTTTTACAGAGCTGAGGAGATCCCTCGCCCTGGATAACGCGGAGAACACACGTTCTTGCCTCTCATGCACAAGCACTGATGCTTGGTGTATGCACTCTCCTGTGTAAACTCGCGCGTACAAGCGCATCTGAAAGGAGTTGGACCTAACGGTGCCATGTCCATGAGGGGGATATGATGGAGAGGGCTGAGAAGACGAGAATATTACTATGGTTGGTTCAATTGCTAGAAGATCCGACCAAAGAACTCACCACTCCCGCCCAGGAAACGCAACGGGGCAGCCCTTATGATCAACGGCATTACCACCCAGTTCCCACAGACTAAGAAACTATGGTGCCAGTCGATGACGGAACGGAAGGCTGGACGGATGAGCCATCATGATCATGTAAAAGCCACCGTTCCATTGAAGTAGAGGACAAACCGAATCCTGGGTATTCAATGGAACCGCCGTCTTCACCTCCTCCACTATCACTGCCCCACCTAGTCATCATGAAACGGCTCAGAGGTTGGGAAAACTGATCGCGGAGGCTATGACTTGCCGCTTCGCCTTGCTACATTACGACAGTTCTTCCAAATCAATGGTTGAATGGTGCTGGTAAGATATCACTCAAATTCCGTACGGATCCTGAGCAATGACTCTGTTGAAAACGTAGGCCTGCCGATAGTGAGGGAAAGAAGATTCCGCCGCCTGACTTAGAGGATTATCGCGCCGAATACAATTTCAGATATCCGTGCTGCCTATGCGCTGACAGCGGTAGAAAAGGGGAGTACGTAGAGGCAGCAGTGTATCCACGGTGGAATGGGACCAATAATAAAACTTCCTGGATTGCAAGATGCGCTTCTAATGTATGCGGATACAAAGGTCAGCATGCTTCATTCACAAGAAGATTCCACACTTATCGTCACCTAGTGAAGATAGATCTGTTCTTCCAACTAGCTCCCTTGGCCGCCTTCCAGTACCCGCGAAGAGGTATGAATTTGATTCGTTGAAACTCCAATTTTATTGATGGATAAAGAAGAGCAGAGAATCTCGCCTGTTAAACTCGAGTGGACCAACCGAGAACAGACAGAGTTGTTGAACAAGCTTGACTCGTCTGATGGTGATGGGATTGCTGCGAGGGACTTCCAGATTCTGTTCAAACACTGCAAAAGATGCATGCGAGTAGGATCAAGGCCAGCAATGAAGCGCCATACCTGCTCAGGTTCTTCAGGAGGGGTACATAAGCGACGGAAAGGCTTATTATCACTTGATCATGATAGTTTCCGACGACGTACTATATGATTCTGCGGAAACGAGTTTTTGGTTACTAGCACTGCACTTTCACATAAAATAAAGGTACCAAGATTTGAGGAAAATGGCCCAATAATCCTGATGTAGCTTGTTTTCGCCTGATAATCACCGCGTGTCGGATAAAACGACGGTGTACGGAAAAGAAGTCCTAGTGATTGTGAACAAAGCAGACAACATGAAAATGACGGTATGCGGGTGTAGCTGAACGGGATATATGCACGGGTGACGCGAAATGTACAGAACGATGACCAGTAAAACAGCGTGACGCAAGCGAGAACAGAGCAAGCAACGATGGAGGGGGTGTCCGGGCGGGTACTGGTGCATTTGCGCGAATCGAGCACGGCAGACAGCGAGCGAGATGCGTAGAGCACTGAGACAGCAGCGTGATAGCGACAAATCGAGCGCGCAGAGCATGAGGCATAGATGTGGCGCATAAACAGGCGGGTGGAGGGGAAAACGTATTTGATAATCATAGGATCAACTCATAAAGAACAAAATCAAAGAACAAAAAACGAAGTTGGCGTGGTGGGATGGTGTAATAGTTGTGTTGCACAAAATTAACAATGATCATGATGCTCGTGTGATGAATATGATGCAGGCGTGGGATAGATAGTGGGTGTCCGTAAAATGGATATGCGTTTTGAGTGAGTGATAGCCGTGATGATGAAGATGGAACGAAGGGGTGGAGACCATGTGCGTCGTTGGCCTTATGAGTTTTCATCCTTGACATCCTCGTCACCGTCCAAGCCTGCTGCTGCTAGCCGCTCCCGATTCTTTGCACGAATGGCTGGCAACTCGGCTAAAAGAGACACCTGCTCGCCCTCTTCCCACCGCTCCAGCGCCCACTCTCGTACCAGTATGCTCACCTGCATGATGACTAGGTTACCTACTGCGCATGTACAGCTCATTAAGACGTACCTTCATGAAACGCTTGCCAGCGTATTTCTTGTAAAATGATTCGTGACGGACGGGTTTGGGGATGTAGTTCAGCATTAGGTTGGCGGTCGGAATTATGGAGCTTTCTGCATACGACGAGTAATGGGTTATGATTGAGAGTCTAGAATCCGAAAATGTTATCAACGAGATCGAAATGCGGCATACACACGACGTACCCATTTATCGGTGCCGAGAATGAGGCGTCCTAACCAGGTCACCGCTGCAGCAACCAGGGAAGGTGGCGTGGCCAGCAACCACCACTCCAGGGTACCCACTTCTGGTGAATGCTTCCCCATCGTCCTTGATTTGACATCGTAATCATCCGCTTTACTTATCCGGCGCAGGAAGTGCATCGGGTTCGGATAGCTCAAGTTCCAGTCGATCGTTTTTAGGACACCAGTGCAAGAAGGATTTCGGATTCGGTGTAAGATGAATCCGCGCAGTGAAGGAAGTGCGAGACGGATTGGGCGACAATCTCTTCGACCTTGGAAGCAACGAAGAGACACGCAATACCCACGAGCTGCAGTTTAGTGAGGGACACGACACGTGCCGACAAGAACCTATCAATTATGTTCACGCAGAGGAACAGGGTCTCAGGAAGTAATCGGAACCGAGCGTGTACCTGCACCAGCCAATCGAGAAGAATTCCACGCATCGACCAGGCCAGCTCTTTTTGCGACGCCATGTATTCCGGATTGGGAAGCGTTATGAGCTAAAGGTGGCGTATTAAGTTAGAATATAAGGACAAGAATATTCGAGGACTCGCACCTCGGTTTGCTTCATGTACTTGAAGATCTCGACAACGTACTCGCTGACCATCACTGGATCATCGGCATCGAGGTCGCCCCACTCGTCACCATCGGGGTCAGCTTCTGGTGCCACATCGGCATCTAACACAGCCGCCACTTCTGCTTCGTGCTGCGCTTGCTCGTCTATGTCGGTCTCGGGAGCATCAGAGGACGTTCGCCTCTTCTTAGATACACGATTGTCGTGAACTTCGTTTCGGCCTTTGGGACGAGATGTAACAAGGTCCGTCGAGCAGTCTGAACACGTTGCACCTCCTGGGTGATCACCTGTTGGGTGTTCGCTCCCGACCTGCGGGTTGAAACGCGCCGCGAGGGTGCAGGAACCGGAGGGTGATCATCCACAGCCATCGCGTCGTCATCGTTGGAGGCGATTTCCTCTTTGACATCTTTTAACGGTTTGACCTCTGGAGCAATCGCAGACCGAGTAGTGCGACGAATTGGGGCGGTAATCTGTCTCAAGGGAATAGTGGGCTTCGCCTTTATCACCACACCATCGAATGCTGGAGAGCGAGGTCGGCCTTGTTCTCATCATTGGCCCTGATCTTGGCACGAGGGCCGAAGTAGCGCCAAAGGCCTTGGATTGGAGTGTGGCGGTGGGAGCCGGAATGGCAGACGTGGATGGGGGCTTCACATGAGATATAATACGAGATGGGCGTGCATTTGCGTTCTCGCTGTCCATCTGGACCGCCGGACCGGTAACCCGCGTTACACGGCGAGTCTGGAACATCGATCAGCGATAAGCCCATCAATAACAACAAGAACAATCAAAAATCAAGGAGGCATAGGACTCACTGGTAAGTTGGAAGACAATAGCTATCTAATTGACGCAGGAGGTACTCTATCTGTGCGTGCAGTAGCTAACATAATATTTGAAAGCCCGACAATTGTTTACAATTGTTTGTCGTGACATGTCAGAATCTTAATTACCAATTACCGATACAATCGCAACACCACTACTACTTCGGGTGATATTACGGCAAGTTCAATTATTCGCGCGTCATTCGCTGTCACATCAACAATAAACGTTAGATGGCTCGTGTAATACAATCGACCACTATTGGGCCAGTTCCCACGAAGGGGGGGAAAGTTCTGGTAAATTTCATGATCAGCGGCGTTAAAGCAGTAGTCACAATTTAATTAACAGAGTCAAGTTGAGGCGTGGTTAGATTCGGTAAGCCCGTCAGGCGCGTCAATGCCGACGGCTTACTCTAGTTATCCAGCGACCCACACAATCAGCCGTTGTGGCGACGCCACCCACCCGCCGTCTCGTGACAATCAAGAATAAAGTTCTTCGCGCCGTCAATAAGATGAAATCAACGCTTCGCGTGAGTGCTATGATTTTGATTTGAACGTTACTTTGACAAGTACACTCCTAGGTATAAATGACTGAACACGCTCTGCATCATGACTGTACAGTACTAATAGACACGCGCCGTCATCAACTGTACATTATAATTGGATCACAGTAGAACTACAACGACCACTATCATCCTTGATTCGCCGTATACTGTGATCTACTGCATACTACTACTACATACTAGCCCAGCTGTACTCCTATAACACACACTTATCGATCAATACCCGATCAGGGATCTTCCTGTACTAGTAATAATCCTTATCTTTGCGATGTTCCTAAATTAAGGCTCGCAATATAACTTATGTAATCACATCTGAGTTCCGACGCCGCCAGCTGTCACCACTGTTTTGTACAGCCTCCAGATTGACTCTTCAGCGTGCTCATGCGGGCCTTGAGATTCAGAAGTTCGATGTCGTTCGAGAGAGCTTGAGCCCGCATTACGAATTTTAGATTCTCTTTATCGCCATATGCACGAAGGGTTGCCCACTCTTTTCAAGAATCAGGTGTGCAGACATATTTTTCTACATATCAGACGCTGATCACATGCAGACGCTGATTATGTCGACGTAACTCGAAGGTTTCCTTGCCGAAATTTTTGAGTGGGAAGCAGTGAAGCAGCATGAGGTGGTGTCTCCCGTATCGATCAAAGTGGCCGAGGAGAATCACGCTGCCGAACTTGCGATGACGTGCGATGACGAGGAACCCATCTTTTGCCTGAAAAATGAGCGTTGCGAGATCAGCTGTCAGTGGCATCTGCAGCTCTGGAGCATACTCTAGAGGAGCACGAGGGTGCGTTTGGGACGCTCCAACAATCGTATTTCTTCATGTATGTACTTCTCTGCTGCTTGTTCGTCGTCCCAGTCTTACCTATGCTAGGCAAGTACTAGATTATCTCGTACGCCTATCGATATGGACGGTTGAAAGCTGCAAAGTATGATCATGAATTCTTATACTCAACTCGATATACTGAAAAATCCCAAAGGAGACGCAAATTACAGACAAATCCACCCCAAATATTCTTGCACAACTCCCAGAGTTCGCCGGGGACTCACGAGTGTACCGGGGCTTGCTAGAGATGGAAAAGAAGCTCGACTGGACAATGAACCGGAAAAAAACAGAAGTGCAAGACGTGTTGGCGTGCAATCACTGTATGTTTCGCATGCCTACAACATACGATTAACCTATTAAGCAGATGATTAGGCTGCGTGTGAACTTCGAGTTCAGGCAGGGAATTCCAGCCTGGTCCCTGAAGGTTGAAGGGCGACTATTAGAGGCACGTCTATCTCAGCGAGGATCAATGCATTGCTTTAACGTCCTGAAGCTTCCCAGTCAACGTGCGCGAGACAGGGTTCCTCCTCGGAAGTTCTCAACTCTCATCAAACGAATGGTCGTCGAGCTTGACCATGACCCAACTTTGTATCCAGTCGGCAATATCATTGAGGTATGCGAGCTTGATTGAAACGAGGTGGTTGTCTTGTTCTCATTTGTTGTTTCAGTGGCCTCAAGGTCCGACTATTCAGCAATCTCTCAATGGGTTCACCGTAAGGCGAATGGGAGACCAGCCGACGAAAGTGTGCCTCATATATCTCGAGCGGACGCTAGATCAGTATAAAGTGGCTCCGGACCTGGGTATGTCTTGTGCATCTTGACTCAAGTTCTCAATTTGATGACATATCTCAGGTAACGTCTCATTCATCTGGTCGCCGATCTTCACGCACAAGGGGATCTCGTGAGCACTTGATACATCTTCCTTATTTGTGTTCATGACTCGGAGATCCTTGTTCATTTAGCTTGGTATCTTCTCGTTCGATCGAAGCGATTGCGAACAGATGGCCCAAAATTTGGACAACGTGCTCGAGACCAAGGAAGATGAATGTCGCGAAAATAGTCCTGAATGGAAACGCAAAATGGCACGATATGATGTTTACCTTTAAGGCGTAAAAGAGCGGGAACGCAAAGCCACGCGGGCGCCGAAGTACAAGGGTGATGAAGAGGATAGGCGCGCTGACACGAGCGAATGGCAATCATCCTTTAGACCGAACGATCCCGTGGCAGATTCCTTGCTTGCTGGTCAAAGTACTTCGTATACTGCATCAGAACTTGATGAGGATATCGCTGATCTTGAGAGGTGGAAACCCTCTCCACCCGAATGGGCACTAAATGCCTGAGACGTGGTATCGCTCTCTGGTTGAGAGGTAAGCTTCTTTTTCAATGTAGGACCAATATCTGACAGTAGATCGAGTCTTTTCCTCCGTGGCGTCGTGCGCGTGATTTTCACAACGGGTAAGTGTTCCTATTGTTTTTAGGGTCACTAACCTTCGACTGCATTTACAGGCACTCTTGCCTTGGGTATCAACGCTCCGACCAAAACTTCTGTTTTCTGTGGTGATTCACCCTTCCTCACTGTACTCATGGTTCGTTTCCCACGACTTCACCTATTCGGCATTAATCGATGGCCCTAGTATCGACAATGTGCGGGACGCGCTGGACAGCGAGGTTACGACCTCTGTAAAGTCGTCTTCTACGCTCTTCCCATGAGCAGAGCACAGAGATTAGTGCTTTCAAAACTGCCCTCCCTTTCTGCCAGTTTTCCTGTAACATCGACTCTTGTCATGGATCATAGTGCATCTGGCTTTGTGGACCCAGGAGTTGTTCTCCGGGCCTGCCACATGATACCGGCTTTCTCCCTGGGCCAACGCAATCCTAGCGAACCTGGAATTTCCGCTCTCGCAGGTGATAAACATGATTGGCGCGAGTACTACGTGTGTCGTGCTCGTCTGCTCGACGAGCAAGGGAAGTCAATCTTTTTGGAATAGCCGCACATCTGTACCACACAGAGCCCAGCAACTTGGCACTAGTTGCTCTGTTTCGCAGCGGCGCGATCCACAAGATTTGTGCCCAGCCTAACCTGAGACTTGCGAAACGCGACTTCATCCTGCTAATGGCCCACCTCTTCGGACGGCGGTACCTACCTTCTGCGTGCATGAAAGAAGAGTACATTACGGACGTGGTCAAGAAGTCACCACCAATGGTCGTACTGCCACCACTGTCTAAGGCAGCTCGTGACGTGTTGATAGAGCAAGATAGCGAAATCCTCCAGATCTTCACCGGATATGCCCTTACCTACGGGACGCAGCATAAAAGGACCTTGGGCCCGATCATATCCTCCCTCTTAGCAAAAGGGATATATCGGGTACTGCGGGAGATGAACCGTCGCTCATTCACGACCATCTTCACTGTACGGCGATCTCTCTTGGCGTTTGCACGAGGTCCGTTCTGTCACACCCAATGTATATATATGCTTATCTCTTACCGGCAGAGCCACGAAGAACGGGACACACGTAAGGTAAATCTAGATACAAAGAACCATGCGGTAATCATGCCGGATGGTACGATACCTCCTTGTTGTATGTGGCTGCTTTAAAATGAGAAGAAACGATGCTAATGTTAGTCGTCTGGTGTATCTACAGGTTGGCATCAATTTTCCAATTCCCACTCCTTTGCCTATGTCTGCATGGAGCTGGAGGAGTTTGGCCAGGCAGTCGACGCTGTACCTGGAGGAACAGCTTTGGGAAGCTGGATAATGACCCACCTTTCATTTCATGGACATGCCTCGAGCAGATATGAACTACTAGGCACTGCCTCCTCACGACTATCATATTCCTCTCGTTGACATCGCTCGCGGGTTACTTGATCTGTCCCTTCCTGCCCCACTTACCCCACCGAGTCTAACTTGCCAAATTGTCCATAATCATTCCGACATCTTGTACGTATCCCATTTGCCACGAATTCACAAAACTCAAGCCTTTGCCCCAGCTCAACGCCCTTCTCAAGGGCTATATTTTTGAGGTCGTAGGTGTTTCAACTATACCAATTTTACACCCCACAGTTTCGCCTTTCATCTAGCTCAAGTCATCCTTCATCTGAACACTAGCACCCCCCCCATGATGCACCTGTGAATTGATGTCCTCGCGTAGAAATTCTTCGCGCCACAGTACACCTACTCAACTTTGTCATCTTCACCGTCATCACCTGAAGTAGGGCGGTCAGTTTGTTACAAGGAGTCCGCGTTAGACATACTCTGAATTGGAGAAGGAGCGTCCCATGCGATCTGGTGAGGAGAGCAAGTATCGATTCCATGAGGTGCGTATTCTTCCAGCACCTTTGCTCGATAATGTTCTTCTAACCAACGAAGTCTATACTTCTGATATAGCTCGCCAAGTCTTGAGCAGCCTAATTGCGCAAGTTCTAGTCGCTCTTTGAGCTTTGCCTGGGACTCCGCGTCGCCCGTTCCTGCCTCGCTTCTTCCGTGGCTTTTCACTGACAAAAGGGCAACCTCGTTGTTCCCCGCCGAGAGGCGGTTGTCATCAACGTCCACCTCGCTACCCTCGCCCTTAGGATTAGCGTTTCCTGCTAATTCAATCCTATCAATCAAGTTAGCAAGCCCCATACGCAGTGAGTCATCGGATAGTTACCGTAAATTCAAGTTAATACTACTATGTTCTTGCAGTTTGAAGGTCTGACACAAGGATTGTGACATATTGGCGGTTAGTATGGCGAGCTACGGGAAGGATATGAACGACAAGTAAATTTTTTCTTTGATAATGTGATTTTTTCTAGCCCTTCAACTCAAGCCCGCGGTGACGGCATTTCGAAAGACTTTGTATACACTATGCCGAGCCGGTCGTCCCGACCGCCACTAGCTGTTGGCGCTATACGCCAGTCACTCATTTGCCGGCTCTATCAGTCACTCCGGCGCTATTTGCCAGTCACCCCGCCGCTGACACTGCCATAAGGTTCGCCGTTTACATCACGTACCGTAAATTCTGTGGATAAAGGTTGCATTCCAGCATGCGCAAAGCCCGGGCTACCTTTCCTTCATCTTTATTTCTCATGACCACCGAGGACACCACTTCAAACGTTCCGAGTAAACGCGGTTCATCAGCCCTCCGGATGGGGCCCCGAAAGAAGGCGTAAGTTGTCTCTGATGTTTGCCCACAGGTTTTGTAGACTCATCCTATCGCTGACAGCTCCACATCTGATCCGCTTATCTCCCATGGACGACACTTTGGTCGAACAGTATTCGCGTTATGCAATTACCCTTCTCTACTCACTAACGGTATCTTGAGACTGGAGCAGATGGAAGAGACTCCGCTGGAGGACTTCTCTGCTGAGTAAATAAAATGTAACCTTCTGTTCCCTCGCTGATTGGCATATTTGGCAGCGAAGCGGAGAGAGCATCGTGTCTTCGAGCAGCTCCTAGACTCTTACCCCGGCCTTCTGGAGCGATTGAAAAACGGGTCTGAGGAGGAAATTTTGCACGTTGGAGAATTAGTACGTCGTTCTGTACATGGCTAGAGTTTCATACTTACGATTTACAGATTGGCAAGGGTGCTGCGGGTGCAAGAGGCGACGATACGAAGACATTGAAATCTGCAGTACTTGATTGGATTTCCCCGAAAGGAGACGCGATTCAGCCTCATCTACACAGAAATTCAAAGATCGACCGTGGATTTAACCACGAGCTTACAGGATCCCTACTCTGTCCTGCTGGGTTGGACTGGAACGACCCAGAGTATGCATCGGTTTTGCTGGTATCTGCTATCCTGAATAACTCATCTGCGCTTTTTTACAACAGAACCAAGGAAAACCTCCGGAGCGGCGAGATGTTGGTCTGCGGAGACCAATGGCCCATTTTCCTGTACGCCCAGTATACTTACGACCCCGATGATCCGTGGTGTGGTCTCCTTAGGAGTCGATTACTTGTATGCGTGAGTGACATGCGTCTTTTCACGAAGTCCCCTCACTATATTGTATTCTACTAGGCTTACAAGCATGTTTTCACGTCTCCAAGTTCAGTTGAAAAGGAGCCTAAAGCTACACGATCCGGAAATGCTCGCCTCCATGGCATGAACTGTGTTACCATCGCTTCCATATCTTACATTGCAACCCAGGTTCGCCAAGCGCTATACTTTTTTGTACGCAAATAATGTTGACATTGACTGAAGGTCCGATTTGCTCTAAGTTCCTCCTCGGTGTTCTCAAGGACCGACACGACCACGGACTCAGAAACATTTTACCATAGCCTCCTTGACCTTCTGGAAGACCCCGAAGAATACAAAGAAGTCGATGAACTGCTGACGTGGTGGAATCGGTATTGATATTTCTCTTTACCGTGTCACTATGTCTCATACTGATTGCAATGTACACAGGCAAGTCTTTCCCACCTCGTCTGCTGCCAAGCGACCGGTCAGCGCCAACAGCGCCTTATCGAAGATACGACAAAAACGCCTTGCAGTGAAACAAACCTCAAATCTGGACGTAGTCTCTTCATAGTATAGTCTTTATTCATGTCCCCGTGTAGTATATCAATTACAACCTAATGACATCCTATTTCTGGCTCGTATTTCAAGTTGTGACTACGTTACTGTTGGAGACAGCTCAAGACGATAGTGCAATAATTCCATTGTGAAATTGTAGCTAGTTACAATATCATAGCACTATGTTCTCTTATGCAATCTCGATCCACACAAACAGGCCTTGCAGGACAAGACCTGCGGCTAACATTCTGCTTGCATTTGGGTGATTGAAAATAATAAGCTGAGATTGTCCTACCTCAACTGCGCGAGTATGGAAGAAACCGCATTACCAATGATTCGCACCTTGGTACCTTATGCAGCCGTCTGCAGCGCAGTCTGGAATTGGGGGTGCCCGTCCAGCCACGGCATTCAGGAAGAATTTGTTGAACATAGATTGACTTGAAAGCCTTGCCTATGATGACAACCCTTCAGCAGCCAGATGATGAAGGGCACTGCCCTGTCATTATTCCGCACCTTTGTACCAAAGGCAACCCCAATCAAACCAGTCGTAATTAGCTAGAACTGGCCAACGCGGGCTCGCGTTACAACCACACACCTAACATCAGCGCCAATGGAGTTTTCGTCCAGAACAGTCCGGCCATATAAACATTTTTCTGGCGCTATCACAGGTTTAGATGTTGCGTACGACAGAATGACCCACTGACTTTACATACAACGGTCATGTATTATCACTGTTGGGAAAGATGCCAATGCACTGCCGCTTGTCGGGCATCTTGTGTAGTTAGCTAGATCCGGCTGATGCAGGCTTGTGTTACAATCATATACCTAACGTCCACGCCAATGGTGTTTTTGTCGGAAGTGCAAGGGCAAGCTGGGCTTGCATAACATGACCACGCTGACACGGATAGCTATTGAGTTGTGCTGCCATGGCACCCTTGGGCCGTAGGCTGTTTTCATCCAGAACAGTCCAGCCATATAAACATTTTTCTGGCGCTAGCACGTGTTTAGATGTTGCATACGACAGAATGACCCACTAACTTTACATACAACAGCCATGGATTATCGCAGTTGGGAAAGACGCAAACGCATTGCCACTTGTTGGGCACTTTGTGTAGTTAGCTAGATTTGGCCAATGCAGGCTCGCATTACAATCATATATCTAACGTCTGCACCAATGGAGTTTTCGTCAGAAGTGCAAGGGCAAGCTGGGCTTGCATAACATGAACACACTGACACGAATGGTTATTGAGTTGTGGCGCCCTGGCACCCTTGAGCCGTAGGCAGTTTTCATCTAGAACAGTCCGGCCATATAAACATCTATCCAACACTAGCATTTGTTTAGATATTGTGGAAGAAATAAAATCAATCGAAGGTTACATGTATAGGGCAGAATTATTATGTATTATCACTGGTACTCAACAAGGTGACTGTGGGTGCTTTGGGCAACTTAATCTTCCTGGTTGGTGTTGCAATATTTGGCATTTCGGTGATGAGATTGCAACTAAACTGTCACAATTGTACATTTGGCGTTGTCCATCCATCTTAGTCCGGGTATTCAAAGCTTTCTCATGCGGAGTACAATTATGATAAATTTTATACAAATTTTATACCGGATAGATCTTTCTAATACTTTATCATTTTCGGGTCATTTACCTGATGAATATGTATGATTATTATGTACATTGGCCAAGGAGGCTAGGTGTTTAAACGCAGATATGACATCATCTAACCACTTGCCATATTTTACCAGATTGCAGGTATTATGACCATTATAATGCCCATATAACGGTTGGTAGCGCATCTTGGTTTTCAGTGATGTGACGAGGTACTTACATACTTACCATATGCAGTGCCTGAGTTACACCAGTAGCGTAGTCAGCCAGATAACCTCGTTCATCTTCACCAGATATCAATCACCGATTCTCAACTACTAGTCTATGGCTGTGGAAGCTAGCGCTGATGCCTGTCTCCACCGCAGCAACACTATGCTGTAAATCAAAGGTCCTGCGCTCACCATTTTTGGCATCCTTATGATATGATAGCCCTATGACCGAGGCAGAGAGCGAGAAGGTGCACATGTATGTTAAAGTGTCTTGATCTCTTGCGGTGTTCAAGTGTTCCGTACATGCAACTGCTTCACGACCAACATCTACTTTTAACCCCTTCATGCGCAAATGCTTATTTCGGTCAATCAAGGCAGGAACGGATACTATCCCTCGATCTCATTTCAGTGATCCAAACATTTGATGGTGGTATATCTAGCATGAATGCCATCGTCATACGTCCACCAAGTTTATCGCTCGCTGGGCCCATCCATCGTTATGACCCTAGTATCAAATGATCCCGCTCGGTGGCCGTCCATTGATTCATGGCGTATTTCCAGCTATTTTATAGGTTCGTGGTGAGCAATCGGATGTTGACGCTGATGTCTCGATCTAACCTTGCCCGCGGTTTTGCAGTTGTCGCCTTTGTCGGAGTGACGTATGATTGGGGTGAGCACGATAAAAGCAAAGAACTGCTGATATCCTACATGTATCTCCAGCACTTACATTTGGACAAGAGGTATGTCGATGCTATAGAGCCGCCATCTCGCTAATAATGGTTTTATAGGTCGAACTGATCTGGGTGAGCAGAGCGCCACGTCAGAAGAACGACATTGATTTGTGACAGAGGCAACATTGGTCCCTTATGACAATTCTGTATCTGAGTGTATGTAGCTTGCATCACGGGTATGGTTGGCAAGTCGTGCTTACTCTTGAAATATCCTAGTTGCGCTATCTTGGAATACTATTTGCTGTGTATGTTTGGAAGGCTAAGTACTGTCGTTATGCTAACGAACCATCTCTCACAATCAGCGTGAATGTAGTGGGTATGCCTTCTCACATTCACTGTCTTTATTTCTTTCTGACCAGCGGCATACAGCCAGTGTTCCGACGATCTCGTTGACAGATGCAGTGAGTCTTCTGCACAGATGCTTGCTATTCCCCTCCAACTAATCGCGCCCTGTAGGGGTGAGTGTGATTCTTGATCTGCTTCTTCTTTCACTATAATGACTACACTATGATGACTGTCACAGATGTGAGTTTGTTTGGAGTGTGATCCACCTGAGGCTAATCACTGACTGCATTCGTCAGGTTGGATTCTGTACCTCGTATGGAATTGGACGAATGTTGTGGCATTTCTAATACTGTCGAGTGAGCTTGGCACTTGCAAGACCTCGGTAATATTGACTTGACTGACACATGTTGAAAGTCATCATGATCACTCGGCTATATGCCATGTATCAACGATCTAGAAAGATCCTGATATTTCTCGTTGTCGCCTTCCTGGCTGACAACATTTTCAACGGAGTGGTCGCCGCAATGATAACGAGATATGCTTTAGGGGGTATGCTTAATCGTGGATGGCAAACAAAATTGTGTCGCTCATTGATGAATAACAGAGGAACTCATTCTCTCTGGCACCTATCAGTGCTCGATTGGTTTTACAGAAGATCTTGTACTTCTGGATTCCATGACTTGGATACTCGCCATGGTGTGGGAGGTCATCGCACTGTGTCTTGCGGTCTGGATTGCTGTAAAACACTTCCGTGAACTACGACGGCATTCTGCAGGAGGGATTATCGGGGACTGTTTCACAGTGTTGATGAAAACCCACGTGGTTCACTTTGCGAGGTGGGTTCATATTGTGAACATGGTTCACTTTCCCGCTGAAGGATCGGACATGCTAGCTTCGTTGCTGTTTCCTGCTTCAACCTCATAGTTTATTTGTCTCCAACGTTCTCAGCGGTCTGCCGATCTTTCACTGACCTCTGCATGCGACCATGGTTCATCATTTCTATAGGACCCATATTCCCTGGAAACTCAGATTGACGGTGGGTTGCTTCAGATTTTGATGGTCGTGCAGTCATTTGTGCTGGGACCACGCCTGATCCTTGGCGTTCGAGAATATAATGCCAAGCTCGTGGCCGACCCCGACGCAGCGTCCAGCATGGCCTCAATCGCTTTCCAGGAGCGCGTGCATATATCAACTGGCAATGGTGTGTAGCATGGGAGATGCTTGATGAAGTTAATGGTTGTCTAGTGCTCTGTGGGGAGCGGGAGAATTTTTATTTTTTTCCATATTTCGTCGTGGTATTTATTAAGTTGTTCGGTGTTGCGAAGTGGTTTTCAAGAAGACATAGTTCTGGGCAATGTTTTCGTTGTAGTATCTATTTACTTAAGTGATTTGCTATTGGTCCGAACGATGTCTAGCACGGTATTGAGCATCAGAGAACTCGTGAGTCTCCCCAGGGTGCTTTACGTTGATTGCGGTGGTTTTCCGACGTTATACATGGGTTTATATGACTTTATATTCCAATATAACGAAAATATTTTCTATATATGATCATATATCCTATATGACAATATCTGCGGCTCACCAGTCCTCTGATGCGCCTTCCTACTGGCACTGGTTGCCCACGCACACTTACACCAATTGCTGGTCCTTCTTTTCTGTGATGACAATTATTATTGCTTGGGCATATCGGCGTGCGAGAGCCAAGTCATGCGACGCTGCCATAGTTCCTCAGCAATCCGTCCTCGAGCCATCTCCTTGTCGCCTCATTCTACGTCCCACCCTTGAATGACAGAGGCGCTCTGAGCAGAACAATTGACATCGGTGAGAAGTTATGATCGTAACTCTACAGTAGCAGGCATGTTTTGAAATTCCGGCGTGCCATGCCGGACTGACTTTCAATCGAGGCCAAGTTGCTTGATGTCTTAGAAGGTTTAGCCGTGCTCTACCCGAGTTTCCAGAAAGTCTTGGAACTTATTTTGAGTACCACTATTGTTTATCTCTGACAATTTTGTGCCATGTAACCAGTATCGAGCCCAGAGTTTGAACTGCATCCCAAGTTGGAGCCAGCTTTAGGTGGAAGATACATCTAACAAGTGAGTTAATGCCATTCAACCGGAGCAGCTGTTTCGCTAAGAATGGTTCTATAGGTCGACTTAATCCAGGTGAGCGGACTCCCGCATCAGAAAATCCAACTTATTCGCGGTAGAGGCAACGCTGGTCTCTGATGACTGTTCTGTATAGTGTATGTACATAGCCTCTTGTGCAGCAAGCGACGTTATGCTGACTTCCTTACCAACGTTGAGGCAAAATATGTCTGTCTCATTTCACTTCGCTTGGTGCACTGAGGTGCGAGTGGTGGTGCCCACGCAAAATTGGCTTCTAGATCAGCAGCTACATCGACGTTGATGCCTGGCTGGGCACTGGTGTGCATGTGCGCATGACGTCGACGAATTGGCTTTCTATTAGCCCTCTGATGACTATGGTAGCGAAGGTTTGCTCGAATCTTTCAGTGCTTCAAATGTGTCTACCGAGCGAGACTTTCCCACCATTCTAATCCATCGGCTTGTCCACCTGAAAATGGTGTGCGGCACAGGTTATATGCGGAGTCGTCGACGAGCAAATAAGGCTTACTTATTAGGAAGGTGAGTACCTGGCTTGATGAGCCGAACAATTTCGGAGTGGTGACAGGTCCTGCATCACTGGGAATGTCTTGTCAACATCAGCCACCTAATGCGTGACGACTCGCCAGCAATTTTAGATTCTTTCATTGTTGGCATGAGGGATGTCCGTTTGGACGTACGTTGGGTTGACAACGTTGTTTTTGGCAGAAAACCGAGATGTATAAAGACACGATTGTTCCAATGGTGATCGAATAACCCTCAGGAACTGATTTTGTTAACTCACATGTGGGCACTATGAATCATACTCATCCTCCTGTGCTTGTTGTAAGTGATCTGCCTGTGATGGATGTTTGCGCATCAGTTGAATTCCACTTTCTTAGGTAGGCGCCGGTCCAGCGGGTCTGGTAGCAGCATTGACGCTCCTCCAAAACGACATTCCAGTGCGCATCATCGAACAAGACATCAACCCTCGCATCGGACAGCGTGGTCCTGGGATCTGGGTCCGTCATTCATTTACTCGATCACCTCGTAGTCTCATCTAATACAGGCTATCTAGCCACGCTCCCTCGAACTCTTCAACTTTCTGGGTGTTTCAGAAGTCAACGATCTAGGGAAACCATTCCCATCCATCCGTGGGTACAAGCTCGGGGTGGCGGAACATACGCACATGGAGTCAATGGTCCCACGTACAGAAAATACCCCAGCGATACCATTCGTGCGCGAATAAATATCGTTCGCTCAAGATATCATACTGATGGACCTTCCTTTAGAACGTCCCTAAGTTTATGGGTCAACAACTCTTGGATGTTATTCTGCGACGCCATTTGGACAAATTCTCGTGCTCCGTCGAGTGCGGAACCGAACTACGCTCGTTCAAGCAGTCTGATGAGGGAGTCATCGCTGTTCTCGCAAAGAAACAAGGCGACGATGAAATATTAGAGACATTCGATACCAAGTGGATGATCGGTGCTGATGGTGGTAAAAGTGCGCGACACAGTTAAAATGGAATGAACGAGACTGAAGTTAAAATTGCAGGTGTCGTACGCAAACAGCTTGGTATCACGTTTCCGGGCGAGACCAAGGCCGAATTTCGGATTCTCACTGGAGATATTCGTTTAACAGGTGTTGGTCTTGATAGAACGGTGTGTCCGTTTTCCATTGATGGAAGTGCTTCTTATTTAGTTTTCCAGTATTGGCACCGATTTGGAGATTATAATGACAAATGGTGCGTGTACTTTCTACCCTTGGTGGTGTATGCTATTGAACAACCTACAGCGTCTCCTTGCGACCAACAGACGAAATTGGAGAGGATGGCTGGCACTTTTTGATCTTAGGACGCGACATAGACTTGACAGAGCTCTCGCAAAACGAGGAACTTATTTTCGAGACCATTTCGTCGATGAGTCCTATGGAAATTTCCTTCAATAAGCTGGTTCATTCGTCCGAATATCGGTGTGTTTGTAGCGCTTTTTTGTGTCTGTGCGAGTTCATTGGTGTTCTTCAGGGTCAATATCCGCATGGCGGACAAGTTTAGCAAGGGTCGAGTCTTTCTTGCGGGTGGTCTGTAGTCCTGTTTTTAAGCATACCTGTACTCATGAGGTCTCTCTATAGACGCTGCTCAGTACGTCTTTTTCGATTGACCTGCAAACAGCTGCCAACAGATCAGTTCAGCATTCACAGCCCAACCGGTGCCCAGGTAGGAAAGTCAGAGAAAATACCAATACTTGCTAAGCTTGTTATAAACAGGGACTTAATTCAGGCGTGCAAGATTCCGTGAGTCGGGTAAATGCAAGATGTATGACACAGCTGACCACCTTGACCACCTTGGATACCAGTTCAATTTAGGTTGGAAACTTGCTCTCGTTGAAAAAGGACTCGCCGACAGTTCACTTCTCGAGACATACAACGAAGAGCGTCTCCCTGTCATCACCGAGATGCTCGATATGACCACCTCGATCCTAAAGCATGCAAGAACGACAGGAGGCACGGATGCCTGGCGTACCACCCTTCTTTACATGCTCGGAATTCATTGCCGCTTCAGCAGCATCGTCCTGGACGAGTTTGCTACACCAGTCGAGGGGAAGCCTATGAACACCTACAGGATACTTGACGAGACGGAGCTCGAAGCCGGGGACAGAGCTCCCGATGCACCCAAGCTACTCCACGTCCAGTCCGGAGAATCTGACTCGACGACGTTTTTCAGTCTTTACAAACCCTGGCATCACACAGTTATTGTTTTTGCGTCAAGGCTCATAAATGCTATTCCAATCTTGGCTGCACTAGAGTCATACGACAAACATGTTGTACGGTCAGCAGTGGTCATACCCTCATCAGCACCGGCGACACCCGTCGCATCTCTTGCCGACTTTGTACTTCTTGATCAGGGAGACCATGCTTGTTCCGCTTACCTTGTCAAAGCCACGCAAATCAAGGTCTTCGTGATACGGCCAGATGGTGTGATTGGCGCAATCGTTCATGGTGCAGAGGGCGTGAGGAAATATTTTTCCAGAATATTCCGTAATATATAGATCGACTCGAGACTGAAGTTCATTCATTCCTTGCTTACATGTCTTTCAATCGCAACTCATGTATTTTGTTCTACAGTAACGCAGAATCAACTCTAACTCGACAAGCGAATAACGGAAATATATCTAAATAGCTGGCATTTGTATGCGCACCCACTCTGGCCTTCCTGATCATATCGAGGCTCCCTCCAGGCACACCATGTTTGTTGTTGCAAATATCATATTCGAGCGGGATACCTGTGTTTCTCCACTTTTTACGCCTTCGAAACACTCGAAAGAATGTGGTCCCAGTAGTTTCGTCCGAGTCGATACAACTAAGCGACTTATACTGATCTTGAAGTAGCTGTGGTGATATCGTAGTTGGTATTGTCGTGTTGTACATTTTCGACTTATGGGAAGACGGATTTCCCACCTTGGCAGCCGACAGTGAAGATAATGGAAATGGACAACATAGGCTAGGGCTCAAGAACGCTGTATCATCATTATCTGTCCATTTTGCGATGCTTAAGAGTGGGACGGAATATGACCGACCGAGTGGTGAGATGTATGAAATGCATCCTAGCAGCGCTTGCACCACAAACATGGCGTAACGGATCTTCTCTTTCTCCTTCTCCGAGTCCTTCGTCCAGATATGCCTTGGATCGAAGCACGGGAGTAAATCGTAAAATCACCCAATCACAAGTGTGCAGCACGATCACGATCACGACCAGGAATCAAGAACCAGAAGTCAAAACGTCCCTCGGAATTGGGGCACAGAGCACAGAGATACGACTTCACCACCAAATTGCGTGCTCTCTTAGACGGACGAGGGCACACAAGTTGGTAGATAAGTCAATATCAATGCTACCGTGCTGGTTACGGTTAAAGCTGCTTCAAATCCATCTGTGTGTGTAAGAGGATCTGGCGCAGGTCTTCTGTGGGAGTGCCACGGGTCCTGAAGCAGTGGCTGGAATCCTGCTCGTAGGTAGTCGCTGCTGTATGTCGTAGTCAGTCCTCGATAGATACACCTCCCGCTATAAAGGTTTGGCCCTGTGTTCCCTTGCAGTCCGTGTCCGGTCCATCGGTTCAAAAGGGGTTAGGAGAGAACTGGGAACCGGACCGAAAATTTGTGATTAGGCAGCGGGCAGTGTATTATCAGTAGTACACTTGTCACGAAGATCCGAGTCCCTGTGCATGACACGAAATTCATCAGTGAGCGTTAACCTGGTGATCGAAGCAGTGCAATGAATCACCAAATTACCCAACTACAAGCGTGTGGCACGATCACGATCACGACCAGGAATCAGGACCCAACAACCAAGATACCCCTTGGAATCGGGGCACACAGACAGAGATAAGACTTCACCACCAAGTTGTAAGCTCTCTTAGACGAGAGCATACAACTTGGTGGTGAAGTCAATATGAACGCTGCCGTGCTGGTTATGGCTTTGGGTTCAGCTACGTGCAAGATCGTTGAAGTCTGGGAAGGTAGCGGTGTTAATGAGCATGACATTGAGGGGGAAGCGCAAGCGCATCGTCTTCGTGACCGCCTGTTTCTAGTGGCTCGTCGAGTAAGAGGTAGATATCGCAACGCGGTCAATTACGAACCTTCATCTTGGAGGTGCTGTGCACCATAGCCATAGCGTGGCGGATCCTTCTCCGAGTCCTTTGTCCGACGAGCATCAACCACCGCTAGGTCCAACACCACGCCCGCTCCATTTCTCCGTTCTGCTAGAGCCTTTTCGTGTACCATGGCGCTGATTAAGAAAGTCTTGAAATGCCGCCCGAGTTAACAGTGAGACAGAGCTCAGTGTCAATCGTACGGAAAGTGAATGGTCCCGGGTGGATGGCGAAGAGAGATGGAGATGGTGGAAATGATGAAGAGACCTGCAGACGATCAACTGTGCGAGGCTTATTAAATAGTCAGCACTCAGCTGTGCATGCTGTATTGATATTTCCGGGCGCCTTTTTCGACAGCATGGCGCGATCAACGGCAGTGCTTCAATTGCAAGGGTTAGGGCAGATCCGAGTTCCTGTGCATGAATTGAAGTTCATCAGTGAGCGTCAAGATATGAAGACATGAAGTGAATAGTACACCATCAATCTCCGACTACACATAGGTATACCTTGGATGGAAGCAGCGGAGTGAGTTGGCCACATCATCTGGGTGTGTAGCGCGATCAAAAATCAAAACGTCTGTCGGAGTCGGGGCACAGAGATAGACATCATCACCAGGTCGTATGCTCTCACAGAAGAGAGTACAAGACCAGCTAGTTTAACAATATTAATGCTTCCGTGCTGGGTAAAGCGAGCTTTGACTGCTGTGCGAGATCGTTGAGGTCTGGACGGGACGATGTCGATAACCAAATCCAAAACTCGAGTTTGAACACGAACACTCGTCGTCGAAGGTGTGAATTGATCGGGATTTGAATGGGTCTGTGGGCTGGATTCGTTGATCATATGATCGATGCTCCAGAGATAAGTGAGGTTCCCTTTGGACAGAGCAATACTTAGCTTGGAGCGTAATCGGACGTATTCGTGGATGCTCATTGCTATAGCGTCAGATCCATACGACGATGAGATGTCAGAGCGATTATGGGCTACAATGCAGTCAGCAAAGGCAAGAGGGCAGAGGCTGGCATCACTGGCCTGATTGTCGCAAGGATATAGAACGCGAGGGTGAGGAAGGGTGGACACCACAAATGCGTGTGAAGGAGAGAACTAGTATATGTTAGTAAATGTGGATGAATGAGAAGAAGTTACTCACCGAAAGGTTGATCCCCACAATCAAATAGCTCATCGCACGACCTTTTAAGTTTTCCAATTAGTTTACCATCGCTTGGAATTGGAGCTCATAAGACGCCCAGATGTGGAGTGAGCCACGTTCAAGATTGGGCATGGGTGGGGGAGGTCATGCCACCTGAAGTGGGCAAATCTGAGTCCCCAGTCAAGTATAAGAGACTGGGGAAAAGGGTAAATTAAAGGACCGTAGCTAAGGTGGGCTTACTACGGGACTTCGTACGCTGGGGTAGAACAAGACCCACAAAACAATATTTGACGTCCGCTTACATAACATATTGTTTTGTGGACATAGTCGTACCCCATACTGTGATATGAGGTACACACCTGAGGCACGGCGGAATTTGTCTGCTAGACAGATTGGTATCATACCCACAGACATATTTTGCATTCGTAGTGGGATCTGTACTGTATTCATATTGGATATCAAATTTTACATATGTTTGTGATATGACATTTGAGCAGATTGGGTGGTATATATCCTAAAACTGACAGCATCTCATATCTAAACTTTGACATAAAATCTGTTTTACTCTACAATATGTGCCATATATAGAGTTTGTGCATGAACATTATACCTAATCAAATTTATCTACAAAGTTTGAATATGAACTATATACATATTTGGAATGGAGCTTTCCTATTGGTCAGTCTTCGGACAAATTCAGAATAATACAACTTGGGTCTGCACACACAAGACATTATTGTCATATTTTCGATATGGGCATGGATCTGGTGCTAAAACAAAGGCTTGCTTTCAAATTCTAAAATATTAGTAACTATATATTCTCCATTTGGAGATAAATCTGGTAGGTAATCAATTTTGACAATGAATTATAGATTTGTGTGTTGTTTGTTTAGGTCCCAAATTGAACAATATATTTATAATATTTTGCCAATATGTTCTGCATATTTTCCTCCAGCCAATCTGGCAAGGTCTCAGGTGACAAGGCCACCTTGTCATTTTAATGCATTAAAGAATGCTAGTTACAAGACTGATGTATTGCATTAACACCTGAGGCATGGCAGAATCTGTCTGCTAGACAGATTGGTATCATATCTGCAGAAATCTTTTGCCTTCATAAAAGAACCATGAAGGAGATGAATGTCTACCAGCTCACTACACTCCCAGAAGGATGGAAAGCTATTGGCAATCGCTGGGTGTTAGAATTCCAGGAGGACAATAAGGGTGGGTCCACCTACAAGGCATGCCTGGTGGCACAAGGCTTTTCACAGATACCTGGAGTCAACTACAGCGCGACCTTTGCACCTGTGATCAAGACGGCATCTGTTCGGTTCATCGCTGCATTGGCCTGCCACAACGATTGGGAGCTCAACACTTTCAATGTGAGAAGGGCATTTCTGTGGGGGATTGAAGGAGGAGATTTATATGAGGCAGCTGAAAGGGTTCGAGGAGGGGGACTGGGCTCTCCTGGTCTGGCACATGCTCAGGACCATCTATGGCCTGAAGCAGTCAGCCATGGAATGGTATAAGCAAGTTCATGCTGTCATGATTGAATTGGGTTTCATGTGCTGTGCTGTCGACCATGCCATATTCATTTACAACAAAACCACTCCTTCCATAGGTCAGATTCTTTACATCGTAGGCTGGCATGGGGACGTTAAACTCCAAACCCTTCCTGCAACATGTCAAATGATGCATCGCTGATCATTTCAGCATCAAAGACCTTGGGCCAATCAAACACTTTCTCGGCATACAGTTCGAACGGAATCACTCGACCCATCAGCTGTGGATGCATCAAGGCGACTACATCTCCTACCTTCTTGATGAGTATGATCTACTAGACTGCAGCCCCATTCAACTCCCTATAGACGCTAAGCACCGCTTCGGTCTTAATACCATCCCTTATGACAAGATCCCTAACCTGCCCACTCACTATCAAAAGATTGTTGGTGAACTACTCTACATATCTAGCTGTATGCACTCGCGCAGATATTGCCTATGCCATCAACACTCTTGCCCAGCACAGTGCACACCCCATGCCACACTTTTACATGGCTGCCAAGCGCCTTCTTTGTTACCTGGGCGGAACACTCACCTATCGCTCTCACTATGGGGGTGACCGAGCTGATGAAGGGCTTAGAGGGTATTGTGATGCTGACTGGGCTAGTTCCCCAGAAGACAGGCTCTCAATCTCAGGATACACCTGGTTCTTTGCAGGTGGTTTAATTACTCACGTCTTCAAGAAACAGACCACGCACGCACTCTCCTCCACCGAGGCGGAGTACATGGCTGTCACTCACGCTTTGCAGGAAGGTATCTGGATCAAGTCCCTATTCACTGTGTTACGTGTCCCTCTGCTCCTCCCCATTGTACTTTACATGGACAACACAGGCACCATATCATTGTCGAAGGAGGCAAAGAACAATATTCATTCAAAACACATTAACATTCATTACCACTTCATCCACAAATACATCAAGAACGGCATATTCTCGCTGTTCTGGCTCCCATCTCACAAAAACATTGCCAACATTTTGACCAAGGCTCTGCCTCACCCGTTATTTCTTCAGCACATCACCGCTCTCCAGTTGGTATCTCGGTGAGGGGGTGTGTTAGCTAGTTCATTTCCTTTCTTGCCCTATCTCTTATCTCTTGCGCCTTCAATACCATACACTACAAACACTTCTTGCATTCCACACTGCATGACATTTCCACATGTCATTCCTCCAGTATCGACTTAGCTAATCATTACAGTACATACAAAAGCTTCTCATTCTTGTACAGAATACCTCAGTATTGTCTTGACTCTACTGAGGTATGCCTAGTCTTCATCTTGCATGTATCTTGCACTAACAACATACCTTAGCTCACGTGTTCTCTTGCTATAGGTACCATCAATCATTAGTATTGTCTTGACTCTACTGAGCTTGTGTGTTCTCTCACTATAGTGAATAGAAACCAGAAGCACTTTGGGCAAAAGTACAGACAGAGACAAAAAGGGCCATTGTGGGAAACAACTCCACAGTAGGCAGATATAATGTTGGGTGATTGCTATGCCTGCTGCTTCTCTTGTAAGGCAAGAATGCTCGACCCTAAAGGGGTCTGCTACTGATATAAGTCTGATAGTTAGTGTCTGAGGTTGCGGAAAGGTAAGAAAACAAGTCCGAAGGTATGCGGACCAAGTCTGAGGGTCAAAACATTGGGTCCGAAGGTATACTACCATGTCCGAGGTGCGGGAAGGCGGGTCTGAAGCTTTGGGTCGTTGGGTTACAGATAATAGCAAGGGAATGGGTACAGAAAGCATCAGACTATGTCTGGAAACAAGGGAAAGTCAAGGCAAACAAGTGACAAGGGTTGCAGTGTCACACACCAAACGTGTTTGGTAGTGAGAACATGGTTTTATTTATTTATATCTTCATTTCCCATATCATTCCTTATGCACCATTTCATTTGTTTCCCCCTTCCCTTGATTTTTCGATTTTCAAGCAATTTTCAACAGTATTATGGCATCCCACATTCAACATGGTTGATTCATCTTTTCCCCATTCACACACTTCCAATGCTCTCCCATCTTCACCCACTACTCTCCCAGACAACCTCAGCATCAGCCAGACCATGCCACATTGCACCAATACATCCAAAACCACATCTTTATTCATCCTGTCCTCATTTCCCTATCGTTTCAAATCCTCTTCAGTGGCTTATATTTGTTGAACCATTCAAGCCATTATCCACTTGCACCTCACCTCCATGATCACTGTGGACACCATGCCATTCCATCCTCACACTCACCAGAGATTGCAAACCACCAAGTCACCATGCAGATGACCAATCCCTTTATCATGCTGGGGAAGTGTCTTACAGACTGTGTATATCCCATGATCCCTGCATGTCGACATTCTGCACCAACAACCACATGACATCTCTGCAGCAGAGCATTCAGATCATCACACCATCATGGCATCATAGCATCATCACTTCATTCCATTCTCCACTGCCCATATGCTGTGTCATTGCTGTGTCACAGCTCTTGCATCATCACCACACAGCACTTTGTCATGCTTGCATAGCAATTGGTCATGATGACTCAGGTCATGAGTCATGGTTTGTAATGGTCACAGCCCTGCTTTATCATTGCTTTTTCATTCTCTGACTCATTCTTTGTCCTTATGACTCATTCTGCATAGGATTTGTTCTATTTTTTGAAATTGCTCAGTAATTGCCTCTGAAGCACAGCACAGCACATTCATTCCATTCCCCCCTTTCATTGCCCTCCTCATTGCCTTACTCGTTGCCTGGAGCATTGCTTTGCATACACAGATGTATGCAGGTACTCTACTCTATATAAACCCCTGTACTTTAGCTACAGAGAAATCAACTTATCCAGTTCACCATTTCATGTCCAGTTCTCTCTGAAGCCTCAGTTGGCTTCACATTTTTCATCCTTCCACATCTTCTTGGACCTTGTTCACCTGGAACACTGTCCCACTGCCATTCTATTCTTTCAGTCCAGTCCATCATCTTTGCTGCCTTCTTTCTTCATCCTCCAACACAGCTAGGTCACTCCAGACTTAGTTGTGCTCATCTATCCTCCAAGCTAAACCCCTCACACTTGAAGTGTGTGGTGCACTACCAAGGGTCAGGCCACCCAACTGAACAACTACTGTACCCAGTGCTTCTCAGCATAAGGACCACTGAGCAGTAGCATTGCTTGGTTTGTTGTTTTGTTGTGGTTTTCAACTGACCAGCAATGAAGATCAACAGCAGGTGCGGTGTGGGAAACAACTCCGCAGTAGGCGGATATAATGTTGGGTGAATGCTATGCCTGCTGCTTCTCTTGCAAGGCAAGAATGCTCGACCCTAAAGGGGTCTGCTACTGATATAAGTCTGAAAGTTAGTATCTAAGGTCACGGAAAGGTAAAGAAACAAGTCCAGAGGTCAAAACGTCGGGTCTGAAGGTATACTACCAAGTCCGAGGCACGGGAAAGCGGGTCCGAAGCTTCGGGTCGTCGGGTTACGGATAATAGCAAGGGAACGGGTTCAGAAAGTGTCGGACTATGTCCGGAAACAAGGGAAAGTCAGGGAAAACGAATGGCAAGGGTTTCGGGTGTGAAGCGGGTGCGGAACGGGTGAGAACCAGGTATATTCAACCAGGTAACAGGTAAGGACAGGTATGTGACCATGTAGATGGGAAGTCCCACCTACAGTAAAGTAATGAGTGCTTGGTCGTACTACCAGTCCTATATAACTAGCTACGTAGAAATCCGGAATATCAAAAACAGGAAAACATCGGGTCCGGTGATATGTAAACTGACATGAGGCACTGCAGACTTGTGGGAACACAGGTAATAATGCTGTCTACTGCATCAGTCATGGGAAACAAGCTACTACGCACCAATGGGGCTGGACAGAACGGACAGGACATAGGACGGACGGGTTTCCGAAGGTATGTGAGCGGGTCCGGTGCATCTCTGATGGGTGTCCAGCAGGTCCGAGGCTCGGAGAGCATGGGAAAGTGTCGGGTTTGAGCGGGTTTCATTGGAGATGACTGGGAGTGACTGTACTGATGTCCAGACAACTGGGCTTCCGATGTACTCCATAAAATAGGCCTCTGCAGGGCTGCAGCAAGAATGTTTCCTACAGCGGAACAGGTATATTCGGCCAGGTAACAGGTAATGACAGGTATGTGACCAAGTAGATGGGAACTCCCACCTACAGTAAAGTAATGTGCTTGGTTGTACTATCAGTCCTATATAACTAGCTACATAGAAATCTGGAATATGGAAAATAGGAAAACATCGGGTCCGAAGGTATGTAAACTAACTGTATACTGCATCAGCCATGGGAAATAAGCTACTATGCACCAGTGGGGTTGGACGGAACGGACAGGACATAGGACAGATGGGTTTCTGAAGGTATGCGAGTGGGTCCGGTGCATCTCCAATGATAGTCCAATGGGTCCAAGGCTTGGAGAGCACAGGAAAGCATTGTATTGAGCAGGTTTTGTTGGAGATGGGTGGGGATGAATATTCTAACATCCAAACGACTGGGATTTTGATGTACTCCATAATATGGGCCTCTGCAGGGCTGTGGACAGAATGTTCATGACACCATAATGCCTGAGACTGAAAAACTCAAGTGTGAGGTAGCTTGGGAAAAACAAAAGCCAGGTGCACGACACTACCCATCCCGAGCATTGGCTCACAACTCAGTCATGACCCATTGCCCACAACTCCCCCTTGGCACAGCATTGTGAGGAATGACTATGATTGCCAAAAAAACAGTTGCAATAATGACACTACTTGTAATGACGAGCATAAGTGTCCATTGACAAGTGTATCATTGAAATGCATGCGTCCATGAATGATGAAGTAACAAAAAGAGGTCAAATGGATTCTATCTTTCACCAATAGTCTAGGAAGGCATGAGACTTCCAGCACCCCTGCATAGCCACAATGTCCGATAGGATCCCTCGCAGTAGCAACTGCAAGGCTCCCCCAATTTGAAAGCAATGGCTGGATAATTCCAACAAACCTGCGCTTCTCCAGACCTGGTTGCAACAGGCTAAGAACCAGGGTCTAACCATTGGTGCCCATTCCCTTCCAGCCATTTCATACATGAAGAGAGGGGCCGTAGAGGGTATGTTTGAGTTTGCTGATAAGTGATGGTCTAACACTGTCACTGGGTTTGTCAAGTCATCTATCTTGGATGCTACTATGTCTGCCCCCTTGCTGTGCATGGTTTTTGTCCACGGGATGTGAAAAACAGTAAATGAGACTTGGTTCAGCAAGGAATGACGGTGGTGTCACGCACCAAACGTGTTTGGTAGCGAGAACATGGTTTTTTTATTTATATCTTCATTTCCCATATCATTCCTTACTCACCTTTTCATTTGTTTCCCTTCCTTTCCTTTAATTTTTCGATTTTTCAGCGATTTTCAACAGTATTACGGCATCCCGCATTTTTTACGGCATTTTGCATTCAACGAGGTTTATTCACCTTTCCCCCATTCACACGCTTCCAACGCTCTCCCATCTTCACCCACTACACTCTCAGACAACCTCAGCATCAGCCAGACCATGCCAAATTGCACCAATACGTCGAAAACCGCGTCTTTATTCATCCTGTCCTCATCACCCTACCATTTCCAATCCTCTTCAGCGGCTTATATTCGTCGATATTCGTCGAACCATTCAAACCATTATCCACTCGCACCTCACCTTCATGATCACTGTGGACACCATGCCATTCCATCCTAACGCTCACCAGAGATTGCAAACAACCAAGTCCCTATGCAGATGACCAATCCCCTTATCATGCTGGGGAAGTGTCTTACAGACTGTGTATATCCCATGATCCCTGCATGTTGACATTCTGCACCAACAACCACATGACATCTCTGCAGCAGAGCATTCGGATCATCACACCATCATGGCATCATAGCATCATCTCTTCATTCCATTCTCCACTGCCCATATGCTGTGTCATTGCTGTGTCACAGCTCTTGCATCATCACCGCACAGCACTTTGTCATGCTTGCATAGCAATTGGTCATGATGACTCAGGTCATGAGTCATGGTTTGTAATGGTCACAGCCCTGCTTTATCATTGCTTTTTCATTCTCTGACTCATTCTTTGTCTTTATGACTCATTCTTTATCCCTATGACTCATTCTCCATTCTTATGCATAGGATTTGTTCTATTTTTCGAAATTGCTTAGTCATTACCCCTGAAGCGCAGCACATTCATTCCATTCCCCCCTTTCATTGCCCTCTTCATTGCCCTACTCATTGCCTGGAGCGTTGCTTTGCATACACAGACGTACGCAGGTACTCTACTCTATATAAACCCTGTACTTTAGCTACAGAAAAAAAAACTTATCCAGTTCACCATTCCATGTCCATTCTCCTCTGAAGCCTCAGATAGGCTTCACATTTTACAGTCCTCTGTCATCATTCCTGACATTGTTCACCTGGAACTTTGTCACTCTGCTTTACATTTATTCCAGTCCAGCCCAGTCTATCTATTCCAGTCTGCTGCCAGTGTGCAGTACTTTGCTTTCTTCACCCTCCAACTCCCACAAACCCAAACTCTTCAACAACTCGAAGTGTTTGGAGCACTATCAGGGTCAGCCCACCCTATTTTGAACAACTACTGAACACAGCGCTTCTAAGCACAAGGACCACTGACCAGTAGCATTGTCTGGTTTTGTTGTTTTTGTTGAAGGTTTCAACAGACCGGCAACGAAGATCGACAGCGGATAGATGTCGACCGTGACATGTGTCTAGTTGAGTCAAAAGAATTTGGAGAGTTGGTGACAAGTTCACTGAGTCTGTGGTCATGAGCATATATACTGGTGACCATACTGTGAGGTCATACCTACAACAGCACCAGAAAGCGATGCATGAAACGGCGAAGACAGCTGCATCAAATACATTCAACAGGTCAAGCCCTCAGAACAAGGTGTGCATGTGTTCAATGGTAACTAGTGATGGACAGGGGTATGGGTAACCCCTGGGGGTCAAGGGTAGGGGTACCTAGGGGTAGGGGTATGGGTTGGGTATTCAAGACCCATGGACCCTCAGACCCCTTGGAAGGGGTACCAAGGGATAGGGGTTTGGGTTGGACACTGGGGACCTATAGGCCTCTAGACCTCTGGACATGGTGTGACCATTGAATCCTATTCAATGCTATGACTACCACTTGTCAAGTTTGTGAGAAAGCTATAGCAATCTATATTCAGTAATTTATACTTGGTGTCAAATATTTGTGGATATCACATATCATGAGCCATCATAATTATGTTAGTGTGCCAGTTTGCTTCAATTGGTGCAGTACTAGGTTTGAATACTGCTAATATATATTCAGGGTCATGAAAGGATTAATATGAAGGTATGCAGAGCTTCTTATCCACATAAAAGATAACCAATTGATAAGATAACACTTGAACTGCAGTCTGTAACTTAGTATAATTGTTATAATCAACAAAGAAGAAGAATATTATCATGGGTATCAAGGGTATACAGTGGCTCAAAAAAGTGTCCGAATGTTTATGCATTTTTTAGTAATTGGATCATAGCAAGCCAGCACCTAAATATAACATATGGGTATAGGGACATGTCTGAAGGCCCTACATCATAGCTTGAATCTGAGCTATATAGCGTGGGAACACAACCTTATATGGGCAATATATGGTAATTCTATTCTTATGACTCATTCGGACACTTTTTTGACTTTGTGTTAAACCAGTCTTATTATATAATTATAGTACTTTATGTTACCCTCCTTGGCTTTAATAACTGCTGTAACCATTCTAGGCATAATTTCCATCAATTTCTGACACTCCCCTATGATAATTTCTTCCCATTCTACTGTAACTCTCTCCCACAGTTCAAAGCACCCCCCTGGAGGATCTTGATAGGCAGCAAGTAGTCTTTTGAGTGATTCCCAGTAATGTTCAATGGGATTGAGGTCTGGAGACTGTGCTGGCCATAATAAACATTGATGTCATGGTCTTCAAACCATTTTGTGGCCAGCTTTGAGGTATACTTGGAGTCATTATCTTGTTGAAAGATAATGTCTTCTTCATCAATTCCTGACTCCTGCATGCTTCTGAATAGACACTCCTTTAGGATAAAGATGTACTACTCTGCATTGATCATTCCCTCCACCTCACAGAGAATACCACACCATTCCACCCCATACAGCCCCAACCATCATACTTCCTCCTCTAAACTTCAGTATACCCTTGACTTCTCTTTCTCCTAGTGGTTCTCCTACCTTTTTATATACATATTCCTGGCCATCTGACCCCATTTTATTGATTTTTGTTTCATCTGACCAAATAATCTTCTTCCAGTCTTCCACAGTCCAATATTGGTGCTGCAAAGCAAAGGCCAGTCTTCTCTTCCTATGAGCTGCTGAGAGAGGAGGTTTTTTCTTCTTGGTTACAGCCTTAAGATTGGCTGCCTTGAGGGTGTTTCTGATTGTTTGGGTGGAGGCAGGAGTAGGGGTAATGAAATTGATGAACTTGGTGACATGCACAGCATTTGAAGCCTTCCCAGACAGAAATTGATGAACAACAGCTCTTTTGTTCTGTAGGTGAGCTTGGGAGGACATCCCATTTTAGCATTTTCCTTATCTGGTATGTTCTGCTTTATAACTGTAGCAATAGTAGACTTGCAAAGATTAGTTTTGGAAGCAATTTTCCTGACAGATAGACCAGAGGTACAGAGAACAAGGATATTATCCTTTTGAGCAGAGGAGATGGGCTTGATGATGATTATATTAAATTTCATGATCTTATGTGGGTTGATATATTCAGATAATATTAAAATCAGACCATATTATCATTATGGTACCACTTTCATTAAGAATATTATATATGAATGGTCTTATTTTGTGATTTTAATATAAAGTCAAAAAAGTGTCCGAATGAGTCATAAGAATAGAATTACCATATCTTGCCCATATAAGGTTGTGTTCCCACGCTATATAGCTCAGATTCAAGCTATGATGTAGGGCCTTCAGACATGGCCCTATACCCATATGTTATATTTAGTGCTGGCTTGCTATGATCCAATTACTCAAAATGCACAAACATTTGGACACTTTTTTGAGCCACTGTAACTCTCAGGGGTACCATACCCCTCATGGGGGGTACATACCCCTTGTGGGTAGGGGTGTGGATATGACCTCCAATACCCATGGGTATACCCCTGTCCATCCCTAGTCTGACTTGTGGCTTGATAGTGGTTGCAGCAGTAAAAGAAGAAGGAAGTGTTTGGGGTGCAAGTCCACAATCAATGCTGGAGTCTGAGTTATTGAAAGACAGCATTGATGGACATGTATCACAGATGGAGTCCAACATTAGTACATCTGATCATGGTGCCTTGGAAAATATCCCATGTGATGTTTCAATGGTGGCATCATCCTCAGATACATCCACTTTATCCCCTCATATATCTGAACCACTTGCACCCTTCTTCAAAGTCTGTGATGATAATGAGGACCTCACTTTAAACATGTCTTCTCAGTTTCCATTGCCAACAGTGTCTCCATGATATCCTTTGCTTTCTGCTTCTCCAGTGGACTTGGGGTCTGATGCCATCTCTTCAATGCTGTCTGCAGAAGGATTTTATGAATTCTTGAACACATATGGGGCTCCTCAGGTGATTCCACCCTTGCAATCACCACTAGGGATGGACAGGGGTATGGGTTGGGTATTTAAGACCCATGGACCCTCAGACCCCTCAGAAGGGGTACCAAGGGATAGGGGTTTGGGTTGGACACTGAAGACCTGCACCCTCTGACAAGGTGACCACATTGCTGATTATCAGTCGTAGCAAACGAGTTCGGCAAATTTCCAAGTACAATGAAATTGCTAACTTGATTGGGTCAAAGAACACCAGCTCAAAAAACAGGGGAGTTCTGCTGTAAATGGTGCCATTAGGAAGTAAGTCATACTTAATGCTAACACTCTCAAACCTTCATGACTCATTACCTTCATACAGGAAGCAAAAAAAAACCTAAGTCATTACACTTCCCACCGGTCGTATAATTCACTCAAGTTTCTTATTGATAATGTATCTACCAAAATTTGCAATTACATCCAAGTTCATGCTCTAAAATATTCTGCATGTGGGTAATCAGGAAAACCCTCCCGTGCTAACTTAGGTACAAATAAAAACAATACAACTAAGTGAGATAAACTATCAGAAGTTAGAGGTAGTTATACATAAACCTAATATTGTTCATAACATATGGAAAATTATTGTGAAATTATAGAATACTATCTAAGGGTCACAAAATTATGCCTATCTATGTAGCAATTAACAAAAAATGTGTCACATTCCTTGAGAACATTGTTGCTCATCCAGTGATGAGGTGCAACTGGTCCAAACTTTTGGATATAGATGTACACTGCGAGCAATGTTTGAAACAGGGATTATACTAGCAACTCTCTCACCCAAACAAACAAAACAAGTGATTTTGTACATGCTGTGTCGAAGGAAATGGAGTGAACTACTCAACATAGGCAAGGTGTTTGGGAGGTTGATTTGTCAGTGGGAACATGAAAGCCCATTGAAAGGGAAACACTAAGATCAGACTCGAGATGGAACAGGACAAGGTTATTGATTTGTGAGATATAAGCAGTGATAAGTAAAGAGGGAAAGTATAGCTTTAGTACTTGGATGCCTTGTCAAAGTTCTGCACCTGTCCATGAACATCCTAAATCTTGGCATCCACACACTTCGAGAGACTAGATTTTTGTGAGGGTTTGTGTGTGATGCCTGGCCTGCAGGCAGATGAAGATGCCGAGGGTGATAATGCGGATGATGTGTTATGCAAGCATGGTGATGAAGATGCCGATGATGACACAATAGTTGAGGGCAGCTTTGGTGCATGAAGGGAGAGCCCCTTCAGTGACTTCACCCTATACTATAGGACAGCCCATGGGTGTGTTGTACCCATCTGTTAGGGGTGAGCCCATACTAGATTAGCCTCTAAGTTCAGGAGTGGGCCCATGAGTGTGAGGATTAATTGTTGACTGAATTGAAGGGTGGGCCCACTGAAGTAATGTTTCACCAATCTCGGGTGGGCCTATGGTTGGATCAGTGAGTGGATGCCGGAAAATGGATGCTGGAAAATGGATGCTGAAAAATGGGTCGGGGACAGGACATTGTCTCCCCAGCAAGTATTTACAAGGACATGGGCTGGACGGGTGAATATCAGGAATGACTACCAGTGGCTTGTATCAGCATCGGGGGCTGCACCCCTAGAAAACAGGTTTGGCAGAAAATAGGTTTGGCAAATGACTACTGGCGGCTTTTATCAGCATTGGGGGCTGCACCCCTAGAAAACAGGCTCGGCAAATGACTACCAGCAGCTGTTATCAGCATTGGGGGCTGCACCCCCAGAAAACAGGTTCAGCAGAAAATAGGCTCGGCAAATGGTGTCAGGAATGCACCAGTTGTGATGTATTGGGATTGGCCAGCGTATCCTGGGATGCTGCTGAATATGCTTGCCTGGAAGAATTCACCAACAATGTTCACATCAATATAACATCCTTCAGGAAATGTAATGCCGCTCACACTGCACAAATTTGCAGCACATGATATTCAATTTTGCCGCTGACAGGCCAGACACCTTGTTCCCTGGAAACTTAGTTCATGCATGCATGGTTTTGTGAATGTCAAAGCAGGCACTAAACATTGCTGTAACACCACAATAATGCTCTTGACAATACATGCATCGCCATGAAAGCATAACAGCGGTGTACACTGGGGCAGGATCAAAATAACATACACCACCCATGTGCCGCCCACCAAAGTGGCGGTGAACCTCACTGTGGAATGATATACAATCTCACCGGGCACTGTTGCTGTAATAATACTGCAACACCCCACGGGGCAATTGTCCCAAGCACAAGATGTGATAATCATATGCACCACATCCATTTAGCATCACCGGTGCCAGCGCAGAATGGTATACAAGGTGACTACAATTGCTTTCATTCAGTTCATGTGCAGAAGAAATTGTATTGGCCAACTACAAACTACAAATTGTCCAGTCATACAAGTGCAGTAAAGTCCAAGGGATACAAGTACATAGTCCATGCTACAAAAATCACTAATGTGCAGTAGATGCAATTGAAGCCAACTCCTGCTCACCAGTGATTTGCAGTGGTGCAGACTCATCCACATTCATGGCGGTGACAACCACTGGCGACTCATCCTGTTGTGCAAGCACTTCATCCACTGGTGGGGTGGTGGTGGTCGGCAGGTCATCCTCTGGCTGGGCGGTGGTGGCAGCCAGTGTCTCTGCTGCATCAGTCCTCATTACAACAGGCAGAGGCTCTGCTGCCGGGGACTCAGCAGTGGTGGGATTCACCGCCTGCTGCAGTGCAGCCACCTGGTCAGTGAGCAGCTTGGCATTGGCCTCCTGCTCCACTAGGTGCCAGTTGGCCTCCTGGAGCAGCTGCTCACTGGTACCTACCCTTTCCACCAAACTGGCCACCATTATTTGGAGCACTGCCAGTTCCTCCTTGAGTGCCAGAACAGTCTGGCTGTCTGGTGCAGGAACATGCATGGCAGTGGGAGTGGTGGCAGGGGTGGGGGTGGAGGGAGTGGCAGTGGTAGCAGGGACAGCGGTGGTAGTAGCAGGGATGGCAGCGGTGGTAGCTGTGGTGGTGGTGGCAGCAGTGGTGGCAGCAGTGATGGTGGTGGCAGCAACATTGCCTGTGGAACCAGCTTTATCTGCAAAAGTGAGTTTTCAGAGACAAGAGAGAAAACAAGAACTTACCATCACTATTAACAGTGACATTCACTGTGGATGCCCTGCACCTTGACCTAGATCTGGCAGCAGGTTTCCTACTCTTTGTAGGTGCGGCAGATCCTTTGCTGCCACACTTGTGTTTGGTGCAGTGGCACTGGGCACACACTGCCAGCAGCTCCTGGTTGGTGTTGTAGCCTTGGCGGCAGATCAGCTGCTGCTGAACACAGCCGCCACAGGCAGGTGACCAGACTGGGGAGGTAGAGTCGGCTTTCAGGTCCTCTTGAAGGCCATTGGCTGGACTGGCAGCCTTGGTACTAAACTTTGGGGCAGGCTGAACAAAATCAGAGATCGATGACAAGAGAAATAAAAACAAAAAACTACTCACTGGGATCTCAACATATGGAGTCCCCATCCTTGGTGCTGGACCAACAATCATGGGCTCCTCCTCCAGCTCATCTGTCTCCAGGTAGCTGGATCCCTTCTCTGAGACAGGGTTGGGAACACTTTCCCTTGTCCTCTTGAGGACACCTTTGAGAGGCTGGTGAAAGGTCAGAAAAGGTAAAGAAAAGAAAAGAAACACACCTTTGCTGGTGCCGGAGTTGACTGAGGTGCCGCCGCCACCACACTGTCCAATTCCAAGTCATCATCACTAGTGATGATGGCCTTGGACTTGGATTTTGTGTGTGAGTGTGTGTGCTTGGCCTTGGGAGTGGTGCTGGTTCTCATGGTGCAGGGATGGGAATGCTTGCTGCACTCCAATCAGCGGCCACGGTCTTCTTCAGGTTCCTCATCAGGGGCCGCTTTCTGCTTGCCTCTGGCCTTGGCAGAAGGGCCAGTGGCAGGTGCAGCAGAAGGGTCAGTGGCATCTGTTGCAGGAGTCGCTGGTTGGCTATACCCAATAGTGAGTGGGTATAGCGGGCTGTTCTTGCAGCGGGGATCGTCTGGATGGACATTAGTCTAGACCAGCATGGAGACTACCTTGGAAAAGCCGGGGTCCAGGTGCTCTTGTAACTCTGCCCCTGCAGAGAGCACCATGGGCGGCACAGACATTGCCTTCAAGGAGTAGTGTGAAAACACATAATGCTACATATATGTAAGCAAATCAGCCAGCAATGTTAATTTAAAAAGATAAAAACTTACCAAAGCCCTTGCCATATCCTGTGCAATGGTGATGTGCTTGGGGTGAGCAGCATCCAGCTGCAGTGCTTGGCTGAGCATGTGCTCAACTGTGTTGGCTGCCTGGCAGAAGGTGGCATTGGCCTGAGCGGTAACAGCGTCAAGTCCAGAAGGCATTGTTAAAATTGGGTGGATGTGATGAAGTGTATGAATGAGCAGCGAGGATGTGATTGAATTTAAGTACAAGTGATGTGGACTTTTGGACCTGTGGTTGCTGCTTATGTAATCTAGAATTCCTTATTGATCACATTGTTCAATAGTGGGCCCATCCACTAGCTGTCAGTGACATAACAGCTTCCTTTGTTATGGCAAAATGAGCAACTGAGATGTACATATGACCGGTGCAGAATGTCAATGAACATGTAGAATTATCTCAGCCAGCAAGTTGACGCCGCTGTAGGAAACAATCTGGCTACAGCCCTGCAGGACATCATTTCCCCAAGGTAGTCAACCAGAGTACTCACAGTCTGAAGTTGTTCCAAGTACTTGCAAGCAGCTCTGGACAGTTGCATCCAGTTATGCACCTTTGTGCGACGATGCGGTTAGCCCCACATGCCCAGTTCCGGATCGCATTGCATTGCATCTCACATCAGTACTTCCCATTGTCCTCCCATTGTCCTGTCCATGTCCATCCATCCCCACTGGTGCGTTATTAGTCCTTACCTGTTGTCTATTGATTGTTTGCAGGCTGTTCTACATACTTTTCCCATGCATGAGGCCAGCTTAGCGTTATTACATCTTATATCACTCTGGACTCACTTGTACATATGCGATTGCCTGCAGAGTCCCGGATTCGTACGGACCCACATAAATACTCACCCAGGACTCGTAACTACTCACTTTTCTACATTCCCTTCCTTTGAGTCGGTGTTGCAGGAGTCACTAGCCTTAGTCTACCTCATTCTTTGTTCTTGCACAATTGATTGCAGTTCTCCCTATCTTGCACTTGACCTCTACACTCCTTGAGCGTTCGACCCTTGCTAGTTATACCTAGAAACCTCGTCACATAAAGTTCCGGAACAGATCCCGGCAAAAACTTCGCATCGCGTCCCTTATACCTGGTACCCTTACCCGTCATACCCGTCACCCATTACCTGGTACTTGGACTTGTATACTTGGTTCCCTTCTAGTTATATCCGCGCTCTCTTACTCCACGTTCACACCACACTCGCCTCGCAACTCATCCGCATATCCACATCTCATATCTTCACCGCATAGCTTGTGGAGTCCGTCGCATAGATCATAATACCCAGCCGCACTTGTCCCTTCGCTCTTGCAAACTTGAGGAACTGCTCTCAGAGCTATCCCTTTGGGTCGACTACTACTCTCGCACCAAACAGGATCGACACGCTATCACTATAGCACACTTCTACGATTTCTCCCACACTGCATGGCCCTGGAGTAGGACCAATATCACTGGGCACCACAACATGCAGTGCCAGTACCGATGACGCTGTGACATGCAGCACTGGCATTGATAACACTGCCATCTGGTCCTGTAACCTTTGTATGAACCTCACTAACATTTAAATATTTAAACTATGCCATTGTAAGTCTGAACGGTAACATTATGTACATTATGGAGGGATCACAAAACATGGAATGAGCATTGGACCCCAGGCAGGGTGTCACCGATGCATTGATGCCGCCACACACTAATGCCTGTGCCGAAAAAGATGACACTGGTCTGGCAACCTCGCTATCATTTAAATGTTTAAACTACTATACATTGTATATCTGTATGGTAACACTGCACATTATGAAAAGGAGGTATGGCTCCAA
The DNA here is from genome assembly GCA_016628065.1 of Suillus lakei. NCBI lineage: Eukaryota > Fungi > Basidiomycota > Agaricomycetes > Boletales > Suillaceae > Suillus > Suillus lakei. The sequence goes on along the minus strand of JABBWA010000307.1, from coordinate 16,876 downwards.
GCATCTGAAACAATTTCCAAGTTCAGAAAATCGTCCACAAATGTTCAAACTCCGATTTCATTAAACATATATGGGACTTCAGATTACAATCAATCATCATATTCACCATGTCACACTCTTCATCCACTGCACATTACCCGCACACTGAAAGGATTGTGGGTCTCGCCGATGTGGCCAATATTTTCGAGTTTGCCGCATCCTGATTGCTGGCCATCTGGATGACGCTTGGGACAACCAAGCTTGTCACATCGTCCAAAGTACGATACATTGTGATAAAGTATCTGATGTGGGAAGGAGATGTAAGTTCTTTTGCCGGACACTCACATATATAGACTGCTCACTGACTCAACAGGCATTTATTTCACCTTGAGTGAACATTTGCCAAGGCATGGGGATCAGTCCGCCCCTTTCCAGAAACCTCCGGTTCTTTACCAGCATGCTTGGCATGAGCCATATGGAGCTCCTCAACTACAATGAGTTTTATGATAAATTCATGAGCATGCCGGTGTCACCTTCTGGTGCATGGGTAACTGGCCGGGTGGTCAACACATATCCTATGGCCTGGTGGACCCAAGCATTTGACACCACCGACTACGGCAGGTTCACCGGCAACCTCCCCAACATGACTGAGATCAGGGAAATGGTAGATTCTCACTTTGCCCAATTGGTAAGTCATGTTTCTCCTCATCCTCACATAATCTGACATTTCATGCATTGCAGCCAGAGGGCCAGTTGCTTGTGACGCCGGCCACATATGTGGATGTAAGGTCCACACCAGTCGCCCAGCAGTTGGCCACCATCCATGCCAGTGTGAAGCAAGAGGGAGACCATATTGTTGAATTGTTAGAGAACAAGGTTGTTGAGGCACGGCTGGTCACAGCATCATTGTTGAGGATGGAGACTGCATTGGGCCAGGATGTACGTGCCGCCATCGCCGCAACAGAGTGGCTGGTGAGGTACTTGAAGAGGGAGGATGAATTTAGTTAGTATGTAGTTGAAATTGTACTAGTGCCCCCAATGCAAAATGACAATGGGGATGGAATTAAACAAGGCCAGTGCCAGACCTAAGGTAGGGTGGTATAAGGAATGAGGTTGCAAACATACAATCCAGTAGACACTGCAGCAGTGGTCTGTGTGGCGGCGGTCAGTGTGGTGGTGGTCAGTATGGCATTGGATAGCACAAGATCATACATTCACAGTAGTAGCTATTCTACAGCTATTCTACCTCAGGCAACATCTCCCTTCTGTTGTCAGGATCCCTTGCCTTGTTGAATGCATCCATGGCATCCTGACACAAACATTGATACATTTTGCACTGCTGCGCCACATAGGCAAGGTGTCCAACCTTGTCCTCTGTCAGGGTGCCCAGCCATATCCACTCCTCTGCCTTATGCATGAAAAAATCGCATGTCCAATTCATCTCATGCCACACTAGGAGGTGCTCTTCCTCCCACTGGTCTTTTAATGCCTTGGCATGAAGCCAGTGCACGCAGTAAACTGTGCAATGTCAGTGCCATGCACCCAACCGGCATAATTAACTCACATTCATTCAGCCAGTCACTGTTATGAGAATCCCCCTCCACATCCATTGACCAGAACCAGGCCAATGTGTTGTTTCTCTGTCCTCTTGCGTTTGGATCAGCTACTGCTGTGCTAACCTTGAGATGCTCCTTTAGCAGGGGGAGATATCTTTCCAGGAATTTGTCGTTGGTGCTGAGGTTGGCCAGCTGTGTCCGGCACTTGGAGTAAATGCTTGCATTGATGCTTACCGCCCTGTCCACCAAATGCACTTGAGCCCAAGCTCTGGTGGACATGGCTTGGGACTTCGCCGTTTTGACGGTGGTACGAAAGATAACAGCTTTGTCTGCCAGGTGCACTCTGATGTTGTGAAGGGCATCATTGGCCTGTCCCTCCTGAAGTGCCAGTTCATGCTGAATCATATCATCAGTGCCAAGTTCGGCACACCATTCTGGGCCAAGGATGGATGGCATGGGCAGAACCATCTTTTCTGGCTCGAATAGTCTGAATTCTTCCGCTGTCTCATCCATTTGGTCTTCCTCAAGCATGGACAGTTCATTCTCCATCACCTGGATGTCACCATCCCCTATCCTGTCATCGAGGAACCTCAGACCCTGCACCAACCACCAATCAATGTCTCCCTGGAGTCTCTCCCACCGGCAAGCAATATCCAACTGCTGGCTTTTGGTGGGATGCCGCCCCAATCTCCTAAGATCCATCTGGAGTGTCAGCTGTGCTTCCTCAATTGAAAGGCCCTCAGCCAGCCATGTCGCCGTGCCTCACAGTCGTGCTGGGCCAACACGCTGACCATTCGCCTCTAGCAACTGCAGTTTCTGTTCCTTTCGTGTTGGTGCTAGCTGGGAGTGAGTGATAAAAATTATTAAATATGGCTGCATACCTCTGTGTAGTTGGACCTCATATATGTCCATGGCCTTTGGATTAATGGTGCGATGTTCCTGTGCAAGTCTTTCCTGTTCCTCCCACTCTATCACTTTCGCCGCATCAGCGCTCTCATTTAGCTTCTGGAATGCGGCGGTGCTCTCAGCAACTCCTTTCACTGCTTGCCTGAATTTTCGGCAAAGGGCCTTGCCTGCAGTTTGTTGGTGAGTGGAATGTAATTGTCAGACATGAAAAGCCACCCACTCATCCTAATCATCTTCATAAAATTGCAATCGTTCATTTGATAGTCCAGGCATTCCTTCCAGTGAGGTGTCCCCATTCCCCTTGCCAAAGGAGAGATGATATTTAACAGTGCCCACAATGTTTCCATGATCTCACTGTCAATTCTTGCAGCGCTGGTGATGAAGTTGGAGGCATATCTTACATAGCAGCTGTCTTGGTGGCCATGCACATGCCAAAGACCTATCCCTGGCACGATCTCAAGTGCTTGGTCAAGTTCTAGGAATGGGCTGTCAGATACATGATCCCTGAGATACTTGTGATACTGGCAGTTAACATCATAAAATGTTAGTGCACGCTGAATGCCGCCAGCGTTGTGTTTCAATGCCTTGCACAAAGCATAGTCCATGTTCATCTGCCTGGTCTTTGTTTGCTAAGTGTCTCAATGGCAAGGTAAATGTGCATACCTTTCTCCCTCCTGAAAATCAACCATTGCATGTGGAACAAAGCAACCATGCCTGGCACATGCACAACTGCCGATGCCAGTTGCTTCTAGCCTGTGCCGGGAGGCATTTGCTTGATTTACAGCTCGATGATTGTTGCATTCAGACCGTTGAACAGCATCCTTTGCCTGTGTGAGATGTGCCTTGTAGGTGCTATCGCCGACCATGAAGGCACGACCATCCATCAGGGAGACTTCATCCATGGGATTCACCACATACAGGTGCTCTGCTTTGAAGTTGCCATCCATGACCAGGGATCTGGAATAGAGCCAACTGGGACTTGGGAGCTCAGATTCGGAGTTGATTTCCTCTTGCTTGTCTTCAGGGGGCAATGTGACATTGATGCCTGGCTGGGGACATGCCAGACAGAAGAGAGCAAGATCTCCTGGTTTCCTATCTTTGGACTCATGGCTGTGGCTGTTCCATTTCAACAGCTTGAGCTGCCGCCACTGTCTAGCCACCCTCATTAACTCCTGGTAATGGTCCTGCCAAAATATTAGCCCACCGCCGCCGCTCAATGAATTGTCTCACTGGCACTAGATGAGGAAAGACAGATGTGGTCATCCTCCTTAGCTTATTATAATAATTCATAGCTGAAGTCCCACACTCCAGGTTGTCCAGCAAAAAGTCATCAAGGACGTCAAATGTGAAGGCAGTCTTGGGTTGGGTGAAGGACACCGGAAACAACCCCATCTGGCAGAGTTGAACATCAGTGGTCAGTGCATCAGCGCACCTGCAATAGTTGATTTTGTGGGTGTGGATTCCGGACTTATCAACTATGGTGGTTAGTTTCTTGCTATTTTTAATGAACGGCACCCCAGTGGGTAGATCATTAGGGATCCCAGTCCACTCGCCGGTCATTTGTTCATCCTGCTCAGTGGCATCGGCAGTTGGCCCTGGTAAGTCATTGGCATCTTCAGTGTCGGCGAACAGGTTGTATGTATCATCATTGTCGAAATCCTGGCATGGGCAAGGATTTCCGCTGTGCCCAAGTGAGATAACAAGCCCAGTCTTGACCAGACAGCTGTCCTCGAAGAATCCTCCTGTCCATTGACTGATTCGGTGAAATGGAAGCCTACAGTGTTCCTCCCTGCAGCAATTTGTGCAAAAGAGGGGCTCACCAAAGCAGCCATGACACTTATACACACCATCTGTCCCACAAATTATACATGACCGGCTGGCAGGAGCTTCCCATTGGAGCAGTATATTGAGACACTCTTTGGTCCTTGGAACCCATTGCCTGAGATAGTCGTTCTGACTCTTGAAACAAGCTGAATGATGGACAGGACACCAGATATCTCTGGAAGTGCTCACCAGGGACTTGGGTAGCTACAGTGGCATGACATTCTGCTGGTCCTGGTCTCCGAAGTAATCCTCTCCTCCATGATATAGCATATCCTGGGATGGTTGCTTCATCGGTGACTTGGTAGGAGTGGCTGTAACTGAATGTATTCTCCAGATCTTGGGTCTCTCTACCCATTTCCCTTTTACTTTCCTGCTCTGAGATGTTTTCTTCCATTCTACAACAGAAATATGGCTGGTGGGTGTCCACTCCTGGACTTTAGATCCTCCCATGCTTTGATTTCAACGATGAGTGATGATTGAAGCTAGGAATGTGTTGACTACTAGATTGGGACAAACACCAACATCTCGTATGTAGTATAGGTATTATTGCAGACTTTAGCTGGACATTTGATGGGTTTGTTCCTCAGGAGCATCATCTCACATTGATAGGATATCAGAGTCAGTCATGCATGCATAGCATGTGGCCATCTATGCATACATACAGCAGGCAATACATATTAAACTGACATCATGATTCAATCTATTAGCTATATCCCAAAATATGAACTATGAAATATCATTCATCCTGCTTTGATCAGTACTCGAACCGCCCAATTTCAATAGGATCATATCAGGCCTATAACTCCATGATATGTACTTGCAGAACAAGCAGCCAGTGCTGCACAAGGAGAGGCAATACAGGTCTGTATGCAGGTGGATCATGTAGCTAGATGTACATAATATGAAGGCACCGAAAGAGCTGAGTAAGGGACTGGAACCAATAATTTTCAACTCTCCTACCATCCATTTCATTGTAACATGGCCAGGAGTGAATCCCCTGCCATCATGCCCCAGCAGACCAAGCTTCCCCTGATCAAGGCAGAAATTGCAGTCCTCAAGGCCCACCTGGAGGACTGGAGGTCTGTAAAAGGTAAACAACGGAACCATATTTTGAAGGCTATACACAAGGAAGCTTGCCTTCAAGCTCCCACTCGGGACAAAGCCTTATTGAAAGCTCAAAAGAAGGTATGAACCAATGTATGATATATCTGTTGGCTGGCTATTTATTTATTACAACAGACGTACAAGGAGTGGTTGTACAACCAATGTTGTAGGAAAGCCCTGAAGCCTCTCATCAAATACAACAAGAAATGGACAGCTCACCAAGTTTTAATTGAGCAGAACAAGGCTTGTATTCTAGAGGAGACCGGAGAGATGCCCAGGAGTGAGGCTATGATTGTCAAGTGGCCAGAGGCTACCAAGACTGTCCTTGCCAGTCTGTTGGCTGAGGAGAAGGAAGAGGCAAATGTTCTTGCAGATAAGTGGAACAATGAAGCCACTCCTCCTGAAGTCCAGGCCAATCTCACCAAAACCAAAGGTGCTGATATGATAGAGCATTTCACAACTGAAATGTTCAAACAGGCCGGGATGAGGGTCTTTGTGATGTCAGCATGGAGGGACAGCAGAGGCAAACTGATGTTAGGAGTGTGAGTGTTGTCTTGCACCCTTGTACATCACAGGTCTGATATTCAAACATAGACATGACCACAATGATCAATTTGGTGGTGCCAACAGCTTCATGAAGACAAGGAATTGGGATGAGATATTCATGCCAGAATGGCAGCAATATGCTGGGGAACAATTCGGTGAGATGCCCTGCTTCCGGTCCTCATTGTTGTCCTGACAATGAGCATGATCAGATGTCCAGGATGATGATGTTCCACAGGTCATCACCTCCAAGAAACGAATGCTGTGTAAGCTCCTTGACTTGGAGGAAGACGGGCATGGGTTGCCAATTCTCCCCGAAACTATGGGTTTGAAGCGCAGTGAACAGCAGCATGTCATTAGGTCATTTTTGACCCAGCATTACAGTAGGTGGATCTCCCGTTTCTAACATTGACAGATCTGACAGTTGCATAGGGATGTGTATGGGAACAGAGAACATCAAGGCGGCGGTGCCCTGGGGTGACTTGATCAAGAATCAATCAGATTTCTTTGAAGGCACCTACTGGCCAGCGGACGTAAAGGCAGTGGAACCATCCAAGATAGACAAAGCCGGTGCTACTGCTCTGTTGGATTTCTGGTATGATCGACAGAAAAAGAAGCTTCATCCCACCTTCTGTTTCAAAGCTTGGAAAGACACTGACAGCGATATGGAGTTGCCGGCCAAGGCATATCAGAAAGTCATCCAGCATAACACAGAGGACAATGAGTCCTCTGATGATGAAGCAGTAATTTCTGACCATTCCAGGGAGCCGCCAGCCAAGTCTCACCAGAAAGTCACCTGCCGGGCGAGTCACTGCAGCAAGGCCAATGCTGTCCTTAGTGAGGAAAGCTTGGATGAACAAGAGGATCATCAGTCTTTGTCCAGAGAACAAACATGGCAAGTTGAGATACATGCCTTCCATGGCCTGCATCTGACCCATGTTGACCAGCACCATGCTTTGACCGCCGCCATACATAGGGTTTGCAAGATACATGGTGTTTGTGAACGGGAAAAATGGAGGTTGCGGCTGTCCGGTAAGACATTGGCAGATGGTGTTGTAGGCATCTTGAAGGATGGCGGTGGTACGTTCTTGATGTCCCAATTGGTCTTCAGCATGCCAAAGCTGCTGATCCCTGGTGGTTGATTCCTCTCTCAATATCTTGACTTGATCTTGCAATGCCGCTACCTCCACTTGCAGGCCTTGCAACTCAAGGAGGGTGGCATCCTGAGCAGTGATCCTGGCTTCCAGTGTTTTTAACTGCTCTGTGGCAGCAGTGTTCTCGTCATGGAGCTGGGCAATGTTAGCTCAGAGGCTGGCGGTGCAGTCTTGAAGAGCAGCATTCCTGGTTAAATTCCCTGAGTCTTGCATCACCTCCAATGTCATTCCCTCCAACTCTTTGGTGAGCCCTTTGCCAGAATTGTCCATGTCCATCTGTTGCAGAGGAGCAGTGGAAACAGATCCAATTGGAGGATCCTCTATGAAGGACACCAATGTAGGAAACAATCTGGCTACAGCCCTGCAGGACATCATTTCCCCATGGTAGTCAACCAGAGTACTCACAGTCCGAAGTCATTCCAAGTACTTGTGAACAGTTCCAGACAGTTGCGTCCAGTTACGCACCTTTGTGCGACATTGCGATTAGCCCTGCATGCCCAGTTCCGGATCACATCGTGTTGCATCTCGCATCAGTACTTCCCATCGTCCTCCCATGTCCTGTCCATGTCCATCCATCCCCACTGGTGTGTTATTAGTCCTTACCTGTTGTCTATTGATTGTTTGCAGGTTGTTTTACATACTTTTCCCATGCATGAGGCCAGCTTAGCACTATTACATCTTATATCACTCTGGACTCACTTGTACATATGCAATCGCCTGCATAGTCCCGGATTCGTACAGACTCACATAAATACTCGCCCAGGACTTGGAACGACTTACTTTTCTACATTCCCTTCCTCTAAGTCAGTGTTGCAGGAGTCACTAGCTTTAGTCTACCTTGTTCTTTGTTCTTGCGCAATTGATTGCAGTTCTTTGCGCTAGGCCTCTACACTCCTTGAGCGTTCGACCCTTGCTAAGTTATACCTAGAAACCTTGTCACATAAAGTTCTGGAACAGATCCTGGCAAAATTTCACATCACATTCCACATACCTGGTACCTTTACCCATCATACCCATCACCCATTACCTGGTACCTGGACTCGTATACCTGGCTCCCTTCTAGTTATATCCACGCTCTCTTACTCCGCATCTGCACCGCACTCATCTCGCAACTCATCCACATATCCGCATCTCGTATCTTCTCCACATTGCTTGCAGAATCCATTGCATAGATCGTAATACCCAACCGCACTTGTCCCTTTGCTCTTACAAACTTGAGGAACTGCTCTCAGAGCTATCCCTTTGGGTCGACTACTACTCTCACACCAAACAGGATCAACACACTATCACTATAGCACACTTCTACAATTTCTCCCACACCGATCACACAGATGCTGGTGGGTCATCCTGTAGGGACAGGGTTGTTATCAGCGGGACAGAGGTGGCCGGCACCAACAGTGCAGTGCCGGCGTCATCATCAGACACCACCATCTCTGCACCAGGTCAGTGATATTGTAAAATAAAGATTGTCAAATCACCTTCTGCCATGCACCAGTGGCATGAGTGGGTTTGTTTTCAGCCTTGTGCACCAGGTTTGGCTTTGGCAAGTGAGCATTTAAGTTTTTGTCGGGAGCAATGGCTGCAAGCTCGAAGTTTGGCACCTGTGGTGCCATATCCCTCACAACAAATGATATGTCTTGCAAGATGAAAGATAAATACATGACATTGATAAATGACTTGAATGACCTACAATTTAATGCAACCATCACATGGTGGAATAATCTCCTAACCAACCATGTCCTATATGTTAGCACATGTTGAATCTTGCCTGAATCAACTCACTGCATTGATATCCTCTGGTGCATTGTCTGTCGGCAACACCGTCTCTGAAGTGACTTTAGGATGCTTTGAGGTCTTCTTGGTCTGTCTGGCACAATTATATACACATTAAAATTAGGAGCACCAATTACTTACCTGCTTTGCAGTGGAGTCGGCAACTTGGGGTTTTGTTGTGCTGCTGGAAATGGGCGGTGAACTGGTGTTTGAACCTTTTCTCTTCTGAACTCGAGTTGGCCAACCCCAATTGACCTCAACGGCTTCATCCTCATCCTCTCCTGGAACAACTTCTCTCCCCTTACCATTCTGAGAAGAAGCATATGCCGGCGGTGACTTCTCTCTGGTACGGCCTGTGTCATTTCCCTTTGACTCCTGAGACTCATGCGCCACTTTCATCCTCTTTGTCACCGGCTTTGGCCTAGGCTTCACCTTCACTGGGGCCGGCGTGCTGGCGATGCTGGCAGCTGTGTTCGCTGCCACCGCCAGCTGAGGTTAGATGATAGTAATGCTTTGTGCCTTGTCCTTCAATGGATGTTTCTGGATTCGGGGATCGTCACTTTGGATGTTGGCCCATACAGGTGCAGTGACAAAAAAATGCTGTGTCTCATCCAGGTGATCCAGTATCTCCATGGCTGCCGAAAGCAGGATCAGCGGGATGATTGTCACCGATAGACCATGTTTTTCAAATACCAGGGACTAGTTGCAGTCAACACATAACCCTGCCCTGCTATTAAAAGAACACTAACTATCACTTCTTCCATATCCACAGCCAACTTGAGGCAGTCGGGATGACCATCCCTCAGCTTTGCCGCCTTCCCCACAAAGTTCATGATCTTCTCTGCAGCATTGCCCATGGCAGTGTTGGAAAATTCAGCAGTAAATTCAGCGGTGGACATGGTGTGGAAAATAAGTGCGAGATGGACAACGGCACTAATACTATAATCTATGTATATGAAGGAATGAAATTTTGAAGTCAGTCACTTCTCAGCACCGAACATGCGGCAAGCATGTTTAATCATGTCCTGGGTCTTGCCAATTCTCACATCTCAGCACCAAACATGCGGCAAGGAAGTGTGAATCACATGTTCCAGGTCTCACCACCAGGACAATCCATTGTTCAGGTGCAACTAATTCAACTTCCACAATCCACAACCATATCAGATATATAATTGGTTGGATAGAACCCTCTTAATTCTCCATTGTTAAACATCACATGTCCCATCCTTCCAATCGCCCTTACCAAGCAAGAGTGAGATTTGAATCTCCCATGGAAACCGATGAATCTTTGTACAGCAGCGAGGCTTCAACACTGGTCAATGTCCGTCACACTTGTGAGTTGATCTTTCCTACTTCGGCAATGCACTGTCCTAACTTCATCAGGTTTCAATTTTGGAATGTCTCTCCCCATGGCACAGCCACCACTGGTGCTGAGGTTAAATTTAGGCATGGATATCGACATCCTGGCTGCTCCATCTGCGCTGCCTCCCAAGCCATACAACTTGGGAATGAACCTGAACATTCCTGGCACTGTGCCGCCTTCATCACTGGCGGTGCACACCCAGCAACCGTTCAACCTTGGGTTCCCCCTGCCTGCACAGCAGCTAGCCCCCATGCCATTCAACCTGGGCTTCAATCGTCCGGGCCAGACCATGGGTACCCCGCCACCAACTATGCTGCCGTCAAACATGCCGCTGCCAACCACATCAAATCCATATAACCTTGGCTTTGGTCTCCCAATGGCAGTCACCCCGCCGGCAACACACTCTGGACAGGTGCCAGCCCAGGAGACAATGAATGTTGGTTATGGACTCAACAATATGTGTAAGTGACATAATCTCCTCCTAGTCAGTATTGACCATCTTTTACAGCATTCCAGTTTGAATGTGAACATCCCTCCCCCATTGGGGAGTGGCAACCAGAGCTCATTCGGGTACTGCAACCTTTGCTGCCTGTTGCCTCGCCACCTGTTGCCTCCTTGCCGTCTGTTGCCCCCTTGCCATCTGTTGCCTTCTTGCCGCCTGCTATGGCAGATGCAGTACCAGGACCGTCATCTGTGCCTTGTCCATTGCCACACACTGGCAGGCATCTCAAATGGCCCACACTGAAATCTTTGGTTGGTGATGCCAAGTGCGCCGCAATTGAGATTGTCAACCGCCTTGGTGGGCAGGAATGTAAGTATTTTATTGAGACAGTAAGGTGCATGCTGACGTCTGTTAGTTGATCATCTGGCACAGATGATGGTCGGCGGCGCCTTGGGCCCAGGAGATGATGTCTGGGATCCCAAGCCAGATGAAGTGTTGGAGACTAACAGGGTCATCCTCATGGCATTCTTGGAAAGCAGAGACCAGCTAACAAGGGTCTTCAAAGATCTTATTAGCCTGCATGTCACGAGTACCTTTAACAAACCATTATTCTTTCCTAAATCGCCCTAAGAATCCTATGAAGCGCCAACACCCAGCATCTACGAATAACCCTAAGATACGAGTAAACCTTCCTACGGCAACTATTCCCCTTGCCAGATCAACCAACGTCTTTGAAGTAATAGACTTGCCCATAGAAGAGGCTGATGAAGAAGACAATGACGTCTTCTATGACTTACCAGATGAAGAAGAGTTCTATGACTGTGATTAAACTATATTTGTTTCAATGTCACGTGACTTGATAAGATTAGATACCAGACTCAGATAAGATATGATTAGTAGTTACGATTAAATTAGATAACATCATGTGATAGAGTCACGTGATCCTTCCATGACATTCTACAACCTTCTATGGTATGACTCTGTTTCTATTTTATGATTGGTTAGTTAGTTAGTACTCAGATTCAGTCTCCGTCTCAATAGTAGTATATAGTCAGGACCGTTTGTAGTCAGTAGTTCTTTAGTTCAAACCTCTTGTATCTGCATCGCAGCAATCCAGGACGTACCTGCTATTATCCTTTCTTTGTCGTGATATCCTTGTTTGAGTCCTAGTCTCCGCCCTAGCGTGAAAACATTTAAGGGGTTGTGACACTGCATCACCTTGTGCAGGTGCATGAATGGGTTCTTCCCTCATTAGAATCCTTGTTGATTGAAGTTGACCAGGCAGAGGCACAGTCTGGTGAAGACAATGAGTCCGGCGAAGAAGCTGAGTCTGGTGATGATATTTAGATATAATACTTGTAATTTCTGCCTCCCTTTGATGATACAATACACAATGCTCAGTTATCAGGCCTACATATAAGAATGTGTTGAGGTGGTGGTAGATGTTCACCAGCAGTGCATGATGCAGGCTCACCGGTGCTGTGCATAGCCTTGAGTGAAGTGCCAGTTCCATTAAGCAGATTTAGATTTAAACATTACTTCTACAGGGCATCAGTGAGTGACCAGTACTCAGAGTAGCCCACTCTCGGGATATCCACAAACTCATGAACATCATCCATCATGTACCAGACCCAAGCTGTTCAGTCACTGTCAGCCATATCCAATCCATGCCTAATAATTCATCCTGATCCGCTGACCATACAACCTGGCAGGTAGGCAATTTCAATGCCCAGATTTGGCATCTTCATGCTTGCTATGCCATGATTGCCAAAGGTGGTCATGATGTCAAACCATTAGGGACGTGACAGAGGATCACGGTGCAACAGCAAACACCGGTTGCACATGATAGTGAGTGTGGTGAATACCAATGCCCAATCTCGGAGATGATCTCCCATTTTGTCCAATTTCTTGTCAGCTGCCCAGAGTCCCAATGCTAGCTTTGTTGCCAATGATGACTAATAGAGTTTTGGGTGCATGACTCTCAATGCAGCGGCGATGAGAGCCGCCAGTCTGTACATTGCCTGACTGAAAGACCGTCCATCAAACTCTTTAAGAGTCGCCGAAACTTGAGGATGAAATTTCGGCGCCTATGAGAGTGGGAATGCATGCTGCTAATTATGAGGTGTGACTCACTGGGTGACCTTGCAAAAACCATGCAGGGGACAGATTGATACACCCCGGAATGCCCTTGCTTTGACTTGGATAAAAGTTTGAAGAATGGGTCCTCCAGTTGTCATTTGCAGTGGTGCTGCGCATCACACTTCTAGCCAGTGGAACTGACATCTTTGCAGTAGCTGCCGCCATGTCATTCTAATACAGTCAATATAATCATTTGGCAATGGAGGCCAGCTTACCTGTACGGGCAGATCAATTGTGCTGGGAAGATACCAGAAGATGATGATACCGAACTTGTCACACACAACTGTTGGCCGATCAAGATGGATCTGGGCTTCAGGCGGGTACCGGGCAAGAAGGCTGTCTTCACAAGCAGGGTTGATGCCTTTTTCCATCATGTGCAGAACATCTGCATACCTGGCTACATCTAAGTTGATAGTAACTAATATTGATGAGATTAAGATCACACAAGGCACCACTGAAAGAGTCATACCAGGGTTCTGATAGGCATTGGCGAGGGTACTGGCCAGTTTTGAGCATGCCATGAGCATGACAAAATCTAGTTCAAGTGGGGGAATAGCATTGGGCCGTCCGCCAATTAGTGCAAGGAGCTGGCGAGAGACATATTCACTAGCAATATGGGTTGTGGCCAAGGCCCAGTCAGGAGGAATATGAATTATGGCTTCCATATAACGCGGCAGTCATTGTACCTATATATGTCTGGCGGCAAATTGGTTACATAAAATGCAACATCAATAACATGTTCAGTCCTGTGTGAATGATTGTTTTCAGTGGGCACAAAGATTGCAACAGATCACCGCTCAAGACTTGGCGCAGACAAATTTGAGCAATTCCAGATCCTCAAGCATATGTGGCAAGATTCCATTGTGGATAGGGCTGCTTCCAACTCTTCCACTACACAGGAAGTCTCGCTGGAGGAATTCAAAGAGCTGCTGTCCCTTCACAAGGATTTGGTTGAGTGGGATCAATCTGAGGACAAGAATTGCAAGATGGTCACTGCATAGTTTGCTTTCCTTACATATCTTAGAATTAGAAGTTCATTGTATCATTGTGCAACCAGTTTCACTTGTGACCAGTTGCAACCGATTTTTATCAGTCTTGAATTTCTGGTCAATGTCAGGCAACTGAAACTGAAGTATAGCAAAATGTAAGCAACCGCAACCTCAGTCTGGTTGCAACCATTGGCTGTCCAGTTTGGTTGCCAGTTTTTTTTTGTCTGGCAACCAAACTTTAAAACACTAGATCTGCTTGGGCTCAATGAGAATGATGAGTCAGTCCTGCAGGGTGCACAGGCACTACCGATTTGTTGAGTACATCTCCTACAAGGTCCTAGAAGCATTTATCTTTCAGCGAAGGCATTAGGAGCAAGCATATTTCCACCAGCTGCTACAATCTTGACAGCACCAATGAGAGTGAGTGTGTGAACCTTAGCATTGGGAAGAGATCTCTACTCAATATAGTTTGTCAAGTGCTCTTGGATGGGGAATGGCAATGAGGAATGGAACAATGGTGCAACGATCACAATTGTTACTGTGTATGTGATCTAATAACTTACCTCAAGGCTAAAAATACAATACCCTATGTAGCACCACCTAGCATGTATATCTAAATTGCTGATTCTTGTTCATAGAACACTGCTATAGCGCGTACATGTGGAACTAGACCTAGTCAGTTGCTACAAATACACATCACTTGTCTAAAATAAATAAATAAATAACTGATGCTAATAAATCTGGATGTCAGCACCTGTACTTGACTGTGTTATGCATAATCATGGCTTATTAGACACAGGCCATTATGCATGGTTACCTGTAGTCCTTGACATTATGCATAATGCCCTTGACTGTCATATATGTTGCTTTGGATCTTCTCTTTCCATGTTCCTGGCTGCATCCTTCTACAATCGCGATCTCAGGGACTTGCCAATCAAAGATTATATATAGCGCTACTAATACATCCTTCTAAAATTGGAGACCGATCCTCTGGCTTGCCTGATCCTTCCACCACGCTGTGTACCAGTTGAAGAATGTGCACACACACCGCATCTCCTCCTGGAGAAGCTATACCTCTTCTGTCCAATGATGTGTGTGTGCCCGAGATTTACACCACTCTACATGTAGCACTGTGTGATAGTGTTTTAGCTTGTATCAATCTAATAGACAATTTCTTACCATCAGCAAGAACAGTCTCTCCTTCCCTGTCTCCAGTAGTGACGCCGCATGCCTTCCAAATCCACAATAAAGTTTGATTACCTTCGGATTGGCCTACATGGCCATCAGACATTCCCTGAACATGCTCAGGTTCTAGCTTGAGTAGATCATCTCTCCAGCTATATTCCTGCAAAATGTCACCAAGGATAACTAGCACAGTCCAGGCCTGACAGTACCGCTCTGCATCTGTCTTGATGCTAAGCTCCACCTTAGTGAGAACTCCTGCTGCACATGTATTGGCCCATTGGCCACGCAATTGATTGGCTTTGAACTTGTATAAGTGGCTGTGCAGTTGGAGGTGTCGATGGAGGTCATTGAGAGCATCATATGCTTGTGCCTGTCGCAGCTCCCATTCGTATCTGCACAGGTGTTCCTCACAAAACTCGTTTGAAGCCCTTTTGAGCTGGGATGGCAACCACAGTTTGACCTCGTAGGGTTTTTCTTCCCGTGAGCTTACAGTACTAGCTGTATCGGATGCGCGAACATGGATGACAATAGGCATGTATAATACCTGGACCTTGCACCATTGCTCGATTTTGCATTGTAGCGCATTGCTTCATTCTTGCAATTTTGTAAGCTGAAGGTCCATTGAGTGAGGACCCAAGGCAGCATACTCTCTTTCCAGCCAGCATCTAAAAACATTGAGATAAAGATGCAAGGAACAAAAATATAAACTTATTGCTGGTCCTCTATTTCAATACCTGATGACATGAGAATGCTTGGTGATACCTCCATATGCAGTGAGTAGTTGCACATACTACAGTGACATAATTCTGTCTTAGACGGTGTCGATCTTTGTTGCCGGTCTGTTAAAACCTTCAACAAAATAACAAACCAAACAACGCTACTGGTCAGCGGTTCCTGTGCTCAGAAGGCTGGTTCAGTAGTTGTTCAAAGGAGTGGTCTGACCCTTGTAGTACTCCAAACACTTTGAGTGGTTGAAGGTTTAGATGGAGGTGTGAAAAGACGAAGCTGCACACGGGGCAGCTAACTGGAATGAATACTGGACTGGAATAGAGATAGAGCAGAGTGACAAGGTTCCAGGTGAACAATGTCAAGGAAGATGATGATGATGACTGAAAAATGCGAAGCCTATCTGAGGCTTCAGAGGGGAATGGACATGGAATGTGAACTGAAGAAGTTGATTGCTCTGTAGCTAAAGTACAGGGTTTATATAGAGTATAGTACCTGCGTACGTCTGTGTATGCAAAGCAACGCTCTAGGACAATGAGTAGGGCAATGAAGAGGGCAATGAAAGGGGGGAATGGAATGAATGTGCTGCGCTTCAGGGGTAATGACTGAGCAATTTCGAAAAATAGAACAAATCCTATGCAGAATGAGTCATAAAATGGAGAATGAGTCATAGGGATAAAGAATGAGTCAGAGAATGAAAAAGCGATGATAAAGCAGGGCTGTGACCATTACAAACCATGACTCATGACCTGAGTCACCATGACCAATTGCTATGCAAGCATGACAAAGTGCTGTGCGGTGATGATGCAAGAGCTGTGACGCAGCAATGACGCAGCATATTGGCAGTGGAGAATGGAATGGAGTGATGATGCTATGATGCCATGATGGTGTGATGATCCGAATGCTCTGCTGCAGAGATGTCATGTGGTTGTTGGTGCAGAATGTCGACATGCAGGGATCATGGGATATACACAGTCTGTAAGACGCTTCCCCAGCATGATAAAGGGATTGGTCATCTGCATAGGGACTTGGTTGTTTGCAATCTCTGGTGAGCGTTAGGATGGAATGGCATGGTGTCCACAGTGATCATGAAGGTGAGGTGCGAGTGGATAATGGTTTGAATGGTTCGATGAATATAAACCGCTGAAGAGGATTGGAAATGGTAGGGTGATGAGGACAGGATGAATAAAGAC